>JABUQX010053851.1:0-37500 GCA_015478945.1 Trachelipus rathkii | reverse complement strand
AGTATGAGAATACTCTGCTATTTTATAAAATTGCTGGAATCGTTTAGTATCTAAAATTTATCGTCTATTCTGCCAATTTTATTACTGCTCCGCTATTATGATATTGAGTGTGTACGGTGTAAATATGAAGTTAGTTATTATTATTAGAAAACCTAACTTAAGCTTAGCTTAACCTAACTTAGCTTAGCCTAACCTAACCTAACCTAACCTAACCTTAACCTAACCCTAAACTTAAGCTTAACCTAACCTAGCTTAGCCTAACCTAACCTAACCTAACCTAACCTAACCTAACCTAACCTAACCTAACCTAACCTAACCTAACCTAACCTAAACTTAGCCTAACCTAACCAACTAACCTAACCTAACCTAAACGCCTCCCGCGGCGGACTGAACGAGTTATTTTTTTTGATGTCCGTGTCAACCGTTTGAACCTAACTCAACCGTTCCCCTGTCGAACCATTTTGGCTAGTCCCCGTAAATATGAGATTTAATCCTTTTGATTTCGAACTTTATTTTTATTTGTGCCCTTATGTCTTAAATTTAAAGTAAATAAGTATTGTTGTTTGTTATTGTGAGTGTTTTCCCCTCGAGTTGTTTTAAAGGCATTGTTTATTTCTGTTGCTATTGGGTTGACCAAATGAGAGTGTGGTGAGTAATGCTTGGGGTTAGCAAATTGCTCGTAGTATTGTTTTTGGGTAAAGAGAATTTTCTAATTCTCGGAGACCTATGCTACAGAGCTGTTTTTCGTGTAGTATATGTATATAATATAGATAATAGTATATATATTATTATATTATATCATAAAATATATAATTATACTATATATATATATATATATATATAATATATATATATATATATTATATAAATATTATATGATAGTATACTCCGAATTTCAGGTTCTACAAAACATCCGAACATATTCAGCCATGGTTGCCACCACCAAAGGACCAGTAGCCAGCTATCAATGGCTCTGTTTGGGGTGAGGAGGGGTGCAGGTGCCAAACCTCCTCAGCAAAGTCGACCAACGTCCCAAATGGTAACCACCAGCGTCTCGAACAGAATGACGATTCAGGATAAGGGAGGCAACATAAGAGTGGAAGCTAATTCAGATGTGTAATCAAAGAATTTACTTAATAATATATAATATTATATAATATTATATATAATATATAATATGATGATATATATATATATTATTATATAAATAATTATAATATTACTATATAAATATTATAATATATATATTTATTTATATATATAATAAAACAGGTAACCCGACCATTCTCCTGTATAAGTACTTTATGTATATTTTATTTTATTTTTATTATTATATAATATATATATATATATATATATATATAATATATATATATATATATATTATATATATAGTATATTATTATATAATATATATATATATATATATTATTATATATATATATATATATATATATACTGTATATATATATATATATATTATGATATATATAGTATATATTATATTATATATATATATATTATATATAATACTATATTATATATATATATATTATATATATATATAGTATATATATATAATATTATATGAGTAGGTAGGGGAATCTTTAGATTAGAACATACATAGTTCTATCGATAATAATAAAACAATATCCCTCCCTTTTAACAGAAGTTTTTAGTTAACTCATATTAATCCCCAAAACTTGAAGGTACCCCTCTTTTGATGAACGTATCTCGTCATCGACGAGGGTTACGCATCTCTCAATCCCCCGTAGGGGCATTGCAACCCCCTTGAAGATTTTGTGCCAAAAATTTGAATTTTCGCGGGAAATTTGAATTTTCAATACTACAACAAAAAGTATATACTTATATATTATATATATATTATATATTATATATAATATATATATATATTATATATAATATATTATATATATATAATATATAGTATATATAATATATATATAAATAGTTATATTATTATATATCTTATATATATATGTTATATATATTTTATATATATATATTATATATTAGTATTATATAGTAATATACATATATATATATCATTTATATAATATTTACTATATATATAATAATATAAAATATATATTAATTGGTATTATATAGTATATATAAGTTTTGAGTCATAGGGTTGGGCGCGATCCTTATAATTGCCTCAGATTAAGGGGTAATTCTATCTGATCATATCCCTTAATAATACAAAACTTGGTTCCTTCCGAGATAGATGAGTAGGTTTGTTCACTTTCCCAGAAGCCACGGTATGAATCACTTTAATGCTGCGGGTCCCTTCTCTCCTTGAGTCGTGGTCCCCTAAAAAAAAAAGAGAAATGCACAGAGTGCCATGAACAGAGGGAAGGACGAGAAAGGATGGAAAGGAAAGACTCGAAGAAGTCAGATCGGACTACATGGAGGCTAATGATGTGGACAATCAGCCGGAGCACGGAACCTGGTTGCGAGCTTGGGATTAAACAGTATAGTATGCAAGTGTGATCGATTGTCTCTTCTAGTATGTTTATTAACCCTAGAACTCAAAATTTGATAGGAATTGCACAGTTGCCTACCGGGAGTATTAGCACTCCCTGGGAGGTGGTTTCAGATGAAAAAAAAATAAAAATAAAAATGCATGGAATGGCGTAAAATGAGAAGAAGATTGACAGGACGAAGACGACGGATGATTATAGAGGCAATTCAGAAACGGGAAAGGTTCCCACGATTGTCGGATTGCCGAAACCCCAAAACGGCATTTCGCACCCCTTAAATGAAATTGTTAATGGTGAGATATAAGCTCTTATTTGTTAATACCTATGATTCAAGCCCGTATATATTATATATAATATATATATCTATAGATAATATTATAGTATATATATATATATATAATATTATATAATATATATATATATATATATATATATAACTAATATATATATATTAATATATATAAATATATATATAACAGGCGTCAAAGGGCTGTTATATATATATATATAATAATTATTAATATTATTATATATATTATAAATATACTAAATATATAACTATATATTATATAAATAATAATATATATATATATAATATGTTATTTATAATAGATATATATATTATTAACAGGGGATAGAGGCTGCTTTATTAATAATATTATATATATATATTATAGTAATATATATAATATATATATAATCTATATAATATATTATATATATATATATATATATATATATATATATATAATATATATATAGATATACATTATATATATATATCTTAGCACAAAGGGCTTATTAATTATACGGCTACTGTAACTATTTCAGTTTTTATCTGTATTCAAATACATTTGTCATACCTTAGCGTAACCTAGTTCCGAATCTGAACTACCGAGAACGCCTCTCCTTTCCGAATCTCTTCTCTCTCTCCTCTTTTTCTCTCTTCTCTCTCTCTCCTCTCCTCCTCTTCTCTCTCTCGCTCTCTCTCTCTCTCTCGCTCCTCCTCTCTCTCGCTCTCTCTCTCGGAAAAAGAGTATTCCTGTTCCAAGGCAATTTTAACTTCTCTAACCACCTTTCATTAATATCATTCTTCTAACATAGATCTAATGCATCTTACACTTCACATGACTGTACTTTTGTAAAGTCAGTGTCTGTGTCCCGTTTCTAGATTGCCGTGGTTATATCGTTTATATTTAATATATTTTTCTTTCGGCTATCTCTAATATTTTTATTCTCTCATTAATCCTATTAATATTTCGTTTTCTTTTGTATAGTTAACTTTTATATTTTCTTTTAAGTTTTTTATGTATTTTAATTTACATCGATATTCTATTTTTTCACTTGATGAAACACTTTACTTTTGTTTTGTAAGTAATTGGAATTAGATGCCTTATTTAATATTATGTGTTTAAATATTTTAAAACTCATTTTTATACATTTTATAGTTTTATTTTTATTTTTTAAAACTTTAATTTTAAAAAAAAAAACATGTTATTTTTATGCTTTTTTTAATAGAAAAAATCAATTTTTATTAAAAAATATGTTTTATGACTTAAAGTAGTAAAGCTGTAGTGAGCGTTAATACACTGCCTATCACGACACCCCCATATCGATCATGTGCGTTATTGTCATTTTATTCCTTTAGGGTCATTAAAAAATGTACCTTATTGACTTCTAAAAGCAGTAAGTAGTTAGTGAAAATCACCAGCGTCCCATCCTCATCCATCCGGTCATGGCGCTATTGCTTACTGCTTGACCGTCATATTTGAACATAAACAATTGTGGAGCCACCATTATCATCTAAAAAATAGAAGTTTTGTTAGTTTTTTATGAACGTAACATAAAATATATGAATTCTTAAATTGTTTAAATATAACAGTATATTATTATACAACATTTTTATGTTTTTTTACTAAATCATTTATTCTTTTATCATTAAACATAAATATGTTATCACTTACAATTAATAGATCCAATTAATAATTCAAAAACCGCATTTGTCATAGCTCTTTCTCCATTTGTGATCAAATTGCATTAAAAATGATTATAAGTTCATATTATAGTAAAATTATGCATTAAATATTGTAATCACAAACTTGCTTCGTGTTGCAGCACAACTCTCTATCTTTTCTAATATTTTCAAACTTAACTGTCATATTCCTAACCCAGACTAATTCGGGATCAATAAATACTATAAAAAAAAATAATTCAAAAGTTTTATTAAATGCTTAGAAATAAACAAACATTTAAAAAACAATAGAGTCTTTGCAAACTGTTGGTTTTTATATTTCAATTATTATATAAATGTAAACACAGTGAAAAAATAAATTATAAACAAATTAATTATCAGTTTGTACTGTATCGATAATCTGAAACACATTTCAACAGATGATTCCTCAAATCCCTACACGAAACGAAATAAGGCCTTAGTTTGTTATGATGTCAACAGCGTTAATATTTTAATATCAACAATTAAAAATATTTACTAAATATTTTCGAACAATCAGCAAGAGTCATTCAAATAAATTTTTAAAAAAACATATTTTGATAAAGAAGATCTATATAGTTTTTAATACAGGAGTTACATTGAACCCAAAAACAGTAACTACTCAACAACCATTTCATATTCTTAAAATTTATATCTCTATATATCTATATAAGTATATATATATATATAATATATTGATATATATAATAAATATATATATAATATATATTATATATATACTTGACATTGTTGTCCATCATATATATTTTATTTATATATATATTTTTTTATTATTATATTTTATTATGTTATATATACTTTAATTATTTATATATATTATAATAATGTATATATATAAATATAATATATATTATATTATTATTATATATAATATATATACAAAATTATTTAATATGATCAAGGTAGATATTTTTAAGATCTTATATTTATATAATGTATTCTATATAGTAATATTTTTTTTTTTTTTTTTTGGTGTTTTTGGATATATTTTTTTTTATCTATTAATATTATTATTATATATATATTATATAATAATATTTATATATAATATATAGTATATATAATATATAATATATATATATATATAAATATATATATATATTATATATATATATATTATATATATAATAGTGAGGTTGAGGCATCGATTATTGGATGGGACTGGAATCCTGGAAATTCTGAATCCTGGAAGGATTCCAGGAACCTGGAAACTGGGAAGTGAAATCCTGGAAAACTGGAAAATGGATTCCTTGTTACTAGATCATCTGGAAAAAAAAAAATATAAAATAAAATAAAATAATAAAAAAAAAAATATTAAGGAAATTAATAATAAAATAATCAATAAATTATAATAATAAATACGTTTGCGCAATAAAAAAAATGGTATCTATTTCTTCGGTCGGCTGCTTTGTGCCGCCGCCTCCGTCTGCCTGGATATGGAGGCTTTCGACGAGTGCACCCCATTCGTGAGAACGCGGGCTGCTTCTTCGCAGATAGGAAATTTTTTCTTAAGAAGGTTAGAAATGCACGATTGTGCGAAGAGAAGAAGGTGAGGAATGAGCGTTAAGGAGGAAGAATGAAGTGTTTGGAAACCCCACCGGTAGGAAGGGGCGCCCATCTGAAATAGATAAGAAGTAGAAATGCACGGAGTTGCATAAGAGAAGAAGAAGAAATTGCATTTAGGTGCTTTCGAACAGAAGGAGGAAGGAGGAAGTGAGGGAGGAGCGGAGTGATGGAGAAAGAGACAGAGAGAAGACAGAGTGGTACAGGCACCGTGCTGGAGCCGTGCCGTGCTCTGATTTAGTTAATCATTCGTTTAGGCCTCAGGACGAACCATTTCTATTACTCAAGAAATTCTCTTTTATCTTCTTATAATCATCAACTTATAACTATATTGTTTGCTATTTTTTTATTTTATTAAGTTTTATAAGTTTCATTCTTTATGTTTTAATTTATTGCTTCAACTTTAATTTTTTTAATTACTTTAATTTTATATTTGCTTTAAACATTTTTGTTGTTTACTAAAATTTTATTCTTTTTATGTTTTTAATTTTTGCTTTCAATTTAAATTTTTTAAATTACTGTTTAAATTTTTATTTGTTTAAAATATTGTTTTTACTAAAAAATTTATGCTTTATTTTGTTAAAACCTAAAAATTAACTTTACATACCCTAAAGCTGTAAAATCAGTAAATCAGCTAAACCTTAGCTAAATCTAGTTTAAAGTCAGTAAATCAGAGAGTACCATCCAGCCACTCCTCCTACCGCTATTCTATGATCTATTTGAATTCTATCTTGATCTATGACTCGTTATTTGACCTATCCATCTATTGATTCAAGCCATATTTTTTATTAAAATGTTATGTTTTACATACCCTAAAGGCTACAGTAAATCAGTAAATCAGCTTATCCATCCTACTCTCCTCATCGTCTCCTACCCTGTCCGATGATCTATTTCTATTGAATACTATTTTGATCTATTGATCTATTGATCTTTGATTCAAGAGTTCCTATTTTTTATATAAAATTGTTATGTTTTACATACCCTAAAGCCAGGGCCCTCTTAACCGCTAGGAAAGTCAGTTTAAGCAGAAAATCAGATTTAAAATCGTTAATCAAGTTAATCTCCCACCCCACCCTCCTACCCATTCGTGAGCTAATGTATCACTTGATCTATTGATCTATGATTCAAGTCATATTTTTTTATTAAAATTGTTATTTTTAAACATACCCAAAATCAGTAAATCAGTAATATCAGTAAATCAGTTAAGCAGCGCAAAACAATCAGTAAATCAGTTAAACCAAACAACCATCCAGCCACCCTCCTACCACTCATAATATGATCTATTGATCATGGATCTATTGATCTATTGATTCAAGTCATAATTATAAGTTTCAATTCCATATAGACATAACATTTAAAGAAAAACTTTTATTATTTTGGTTTTTGTTGTTGTTTATTTCTTTTGTAATTTTTACTCAAAAAATTTTATTTTGTTTTATGTTTTATTAACTTAAAAATATGAGTTTTTACATACCACAAAGCAGTAAAATCAGTAATTCAGTTAACAACACAAAATATTGGCTTTTAAAATCCTTGACTATTGATCTTATTTGATATATTGATACCTCTCTGATTCACCCCTTGTCATATTTATAAGTTAACAAATCATTTTTTCAAGTTATAGACCCGAGTTTAGAAACATAAAAATCCACATTCTTTGCTTAGTTGTTTTGTGTTGAAATGTCGGCGTTTGTTGTTGCATTTGTTGCAGTTTTTGAATGTTGTTGTGTTTATATATGTTGTTTGTTTGTAGTTTCTGTTGTTGTTTGTTGTTGTTTGTTGTTGTTGTTTGTTGTGTGTTGTTGTGTGTTTGTTGTTGTGTTGTTGTTGTTGTTGTTGTTGCTGTACCGTTATATCATACGTTCAAGTTAAAATGAAAATAAATATACAACAGTTTTCAAACATATCTCTCAAATATTAATGTTAATTTTACATTAAACATGAATATGAAATATTGAAAAACTAAAACAAAATTTGAAAGTACCCTAGTAACTTCATCCTAGGCCTAATTGCACATACAAGCTCATTCATAATATGTGTAACTAAAGAAATTAGAAAGTTTCAAACCTTCACCCAGCAGAGTCAGCATAGCAATCTTCAATCTCTTAACCTATACACAACCGCACCCAAATATTATTTTTATTATTTATTTTTTATTAATTATTATTCATTGATTATTTATTATATTATTATTATTATATATTATTATCCAAAAAATATAATATTTAACGTAAATTTGTAATATTTGTTATTGCATATTATCATCAATTATATTACAATATATCCACAAATTGCATCTCACAACACCAATAAACGCGTGCGGATCACTTGCGCTGCAGTCCACAACTAGAACACTGGTTTGTAAATTGCTCTCTACCCGACACGCTATTTTAGTACGCTCAAAGGATAACCAATCAGAGAACGTATTTGTTATGCCATCACGGACAGCCAATGAAATTTCGAGGAATGACTCATTATCTTTATATATATTCTTTGACACATGAGAAGACGATAACGAGATTTTATTACTCTTGTCCTTACTTAACTTATGTTTTTATCTTAAACAGTATTTTATTTATTATTATTATATTATTATTCCTGTTGCTTGATTTTGATATTATTAAAAGTATTGCTAATTAGTGATTGTTTTAAATCTTACAAAAACCCTTATTATTATATCAACTAATATATGTACTGTATATGAACATAACAAACCTATCATAACACAACACACACACCACACACACACACCACACACACAACCACACAACACACACACACACACAATAAATTATTAGACACTTTACTTAATGCATTAGACTGGCATCATCGTTACTAACTTACTGAACACAGACTGCTCTTTCTATGACTGTTCAAGACAGACCCTCCGTAAGCACCATCCTCAGCATAATTCTAAGGAACGGTCGCAATGGAGGACAATTTACAAGTCTTTCACATGTTAAGTAATATAAAACATTTCGTTTTGTTTATATAAATATATTTCTTTTACGTTGTCTATTATTTCTTACAGTATTTATATTTTGTTAAAGTGATTTGTGTAGCGCTTTTTTAGTTGTATATTTTATTTTATTTATTTAACCAATAAATCTATATATTTTTTAAAAACTTTTATTTATTTTTGCTTATGCTGTTAAAAAGATTTTGTTTTACTGAAAAAAATTTAAATTTCATTATTATTTTCGTTTATAACTTAAAATTTTGCGTTTTAATATACACCTTAAAGCAGTAAATCAGTAAAATCAGTAAATCGAATCCACCCACCCCACCCTTTCTACCCTTTCCAATGCATCTATTGAATCTATTGATCTGTTTTTATTCAAGTCATTTCGAGTATCATTTTGAGCCCGAAGACATAACAGTAAAATAAATAAAGTTCTTGTATACACCCCTGATCAACGCCCTCCTATCTAACGTAGCAAAGTCCTTTCCCCAATTTTAATAAATCTTAACATAACATCACCTGATACTAAGAAGTATAATGTACAACAACAAACCTAAGCATACCTTAAGCACGTATAAACCCCAAAGGCTACAAATATCCCTAACTCAAAGTTCCGACCATAACAACCAACAGTAAAGTAACTAACATAAGCATACAAACCAAACGTTACCATTCACACTGTGTGCAAAGCATATCCTAACATATCAATTGTCCCTAGAGTTACAGTTAACAAGGTGGAATAGTATTAACAAAAATATTATCATAACATTCCGTCTAATTAGCATACAGCCTACAAATATATCAACGAATCGTAGATCAAAATTTTAATACATTAAAATCGGCAACGAATAAAACAAATAACCTGAACTTAGAATATGATGTACAAACTCGACAAACGCTAACATAACCTCACGTCATGAATAATCTGCTAACGATTCTCACCAAAGTTCAGTAGTGAGCTTATCAAAGGTAAAGGTAGCTTAACAACTGATAGAACGAACTCCAATGGTATCCCAACTTTTTCCAAATCATACCCCCATAGCAAACAAGGCAATCCCAACCTGCGAGCTATTATCTAGCAAAATCCCTTAACAATTACATGACTAATTTATTAAAGATACTTACCTTTTCTGAACTTGTGAATGACATTACACTTCAGACGTTGAGCTTTTACTTTGTTTCATTATACATTATTTTTTATAAAGAGCTATGAACTATAAACGTACGTACATTAGCACAATTGTCTGCATCTCCAGCCTAACATAATTTTCGAGCAAAAAGCTTAAACCTATACCCACGATCTAACAACAACATACCATGCTCGAGACACAGTACCTATCTTACATTTCTGTTACGTTTTGTTACAATGAATATTTACTCATGACAATGTGGAAACTAAAGGGCCCTGATTTGAAGAGAAATTTTCTAATGTTTAAAGTTACTCTTAATGCCTGTCTACACTTAAAAAGCTATGATTGTTGTTTAGAATGTGGTATAGGCTTAAGTTTTTTGCTGAGTAATTGTAGGCTATCCAAGAGATGTTTGCTTAAAAAGTGTCTACGTTATTATAGGTCAAACACCTTAGGGTGGATATTTGATATGAGTTGCTTTTATGAATGGTGGAAGTAGTGTCTCATATGTCACAGTTCAAGATTTTGGGTATCTATTGAATAGACCCTATGTGCGTTTTCGTTTAGGGATTTGTGTTTCTAGATTAATACTGCTTTAGCTGTTGCTGGTATGGTGGAAAAGTTGGGATACACATTGAGTTTTGAATGTGTTGTTAGCTACTTCACCTTTGACGTAAGTATCGGATATTACCCATTCGTGCAATAGTTAAGCTATGATTTCATTACGTGAGAGTGATGTAGGTGTGCTCCCGTTGTACATTGATATTCTAAGTTCAGTTATGTTATGTCTTTAGCTTTATAATGTAAAAAAAATTTGTACGTTAGCAAATATTCGTAGGTCTGTATATGATAATTAGACAGGTTATGATAAATATTTTTTGTTAAATATTACAATGTTTAATTGTAAAAATTAATCATTGATATGTTAAGAAAGAGCCTATGTTGATAAAAGTGTGAATAGGATTACGTTCTTTTTATGGCTATGTTAGTTACTTTACTGTTTGTTTAAGTGTGGACCCTTAAATGTTCCCGAGTTAGCTTTGTTTATACGCTGCTCTTATGTTATCATGCTCTAGGTTTGTGTGGTTCCTTCATTATTTCCTCTAGTGCAGGTGAATGTTATGTTACAGATTTATTTAATTGCGACAAACTTTGCCTACCCGTTAGCCCATATATTCGTTGATATCAGTGTATAAAAACTTTATTTAAGTTATGTTTCCCCCAAAATGATACTCGAAATGTAGCTTGAATCAATAGATCAATAGATCAATAGATCATGTAAGGGTAGGAGGGTGCGGGGGGTGGTTTGATTAACTGATTACTGATTTACTGCTTTAGGGTATGTTAAAAACTGCAAAATCTTTTTAAAGTATAAACATAAAATGAAATAAATTTTAGTTAAAAACAAAAGATGAGGTCTCAAAAGAAATGTAATCCCACCGACACCATTTTAAATAAAATAAAAGTTTTTTTTAACATAAAATTATATAGATTATTGTTAAAATAGAAAAAATAAAACACCATAAATAAAAACAATCTAAGAAGTAAGAGTAAAAGGAATCAAATAACTTTTAACAATAATCTCATCCAATTATAAATGACCCCCTAATTAGAAACGTAAAAGAGAATATTATATAAACGAAACGGAGAATGTTATATTAAAACATAGTGAAAAATGTAAAATGTTCTTTCAGGGCCGACGTTTAGAAATGTGTTTGCACACTGCTGACATCATAGAAATTAGCCCAGCATGTTGCCTTGTGCAGTAAGTTAGTACGATGACCGATTGCACAACTTTACGTTCTAATTGTAATTAAAGGTAAAGTGTCCCTACTATTAAATGGAGATGTAACTGTGTGTTGCCATGTGTGTGTGTGGGTATGTGAATGTGTATGTGTTGTGTGTGTGTTGTATGTTAGGTTTGTTCATGTTTATTATACATATTTGGTGATATAATAATAATAATAATAATAATTAATAATAATAATAATAATATATAATAATAATAATAATAATAATCAATAATAATAATAATAATAATACTAATAATAATAAAACTACTGTAGTTAAAAAGCATGTGTTTAAGTAAGGACAAAGAGTAATAAAATCTCGTTTACCCTTTCTCATGTGTCAAAAGATATTAAGATTAATGAGTCATTCCTCGCATTTCATTGGCTGTCCGTGATGGCATAACAAATACAGTTCTGCTGATTGTTAATCCCTTGAGCGTACTAAAATTTGCGAATGTTTAGGTGTCGTGGTAGAGTGAGCAATTTACGAACCAGTGTTCTTAGTTGTGGACCGGCAGGCCAAAGTGAATCGCACGCGTTATTGTGTTTGAGATCAATGTGGAAATAATAAAAATATAATATATAATAATAAGATAATAATGAGTGTGCGTGCTATAGTGTGAACGTGTAATGAATAAAATAATTTAATAATAAATAATCAAAATTAATATTATAATTAAGTAATAATACATAAACATAAATCATAAATTTTGCTGCAGTGGTTTGTGTATAGTACCAGAGACTTGAGATTGCTATGCTCTTGACCTTTCTGACTTGGTTTAAAGTTGAAGACCTTCGTGAACCTAAGTAATTATTTACCTTATAGATACACCTCCAGGTTATGCTGTATGGTTCTCAGTTAGGCTAGGTATGTGTATATTATTTTTTCTTGTTTTAGGTTTTTTTTAATTTATTTATCAATTCTTTAATAGTGTTTAAAATTTTTTGTATTAAAATCATTAATATTGCCCTTAGAAGATATGTTTTGAAAAAGTGTTGTATATTATCATTTAACTTGAACGTTTGATATATTTAACAATACATGCAACAACAACAACAAACAACCAACAACGAACAACAAAAACAACAACAACATACAAACAATTTCCAACAATAACAACATTTCAACAACAACATTTCAACAACTAAGCAAGCTTTAGCACAACTGCCAGCAAATCGCAATCAACGCCACAAACCGACATGTTCAACTGAACTAACATTTTACAGCAAAGAATTTGATTGTAAAATCTATAGTCATATTATCAAAAAGGATACTATATATATGAAATGAATCAATAGATCAAATAAGATCAATAGATCAATAGACTCCTCGGATGTAGGGAGTAGATGTGGGTGGTGTCTTTATTAATGTGATTTACTGATCCTACCTTGCTTTAGTAGGTATGTAAATAACTGCCAGAAATTTTTTTAAGTAGTATTACATCAAAAAATTAAACTTTTTAGTTAAAAACAAAAGTGCTTTAAGTGGAAAGCAAAAACAAACTATAAATAAAATTTATTTATGTTCCAGTTAGACAACAAAGGATACTACTGATTGAGCGTTTTGCTACCAAATATATAGATCAATAGATCAAGTAGATCAATTGATAGATAAGACCATATATGGATCTACGATCTTATGGGAGGATAGTGATGGCTGGATGGTAGTCCTTGATTAACTGATTACTGATTTAACTGCTTTAAAATCAGAGCAGTTAGATTTACTGATTTTACTGATTTTCTGATTTAGTGGGATGTAAACTCATAACAATTTCTAATAAGAACAATGTGACTTCGAATCAAATTTAGCATCAAGATCATACTAGATTCAATAATCAATAGATCAATTAGATTCTACGAAATGGAGTAGGAGGATGTAGCGCTTGTGATGGTAGTTCTGCGCTCTTTTTTTAAATCACTCTCTCGGGGATTTTCTACCTCCGGAACTTTTTAACTGAATTTACTGCATTCTGCTTATCTGACGTTACTGATTACTGATTTTACTGCTTTCTAGGGTATGTAAACATAACCATTTTACATAACCAATATCACGCACTTCGTATCGAGTATATAATATAATTCATATCATTCTCGCTAATAGCGGCTATTTAGTCTATATCGAAGAGAGCTCACTTAGCTCGCACACACGTAGACGTCAATTATGTAGACATGACATCTGAAAGTCCTACGCAAACTGCAGCCTATGTCTGGAGTAGATGAGTCAAGTACCTCTGACCTGTGTAGAGTCGCCAACGTCAGTACTGACTGCTTGATGCGATGAGACGCGCGAATATATATCTAGCACTACCTTATCTGTCTCTACTGGTTGCGTGACATCTGCTCTCAAGACATTAAAGTATAAGATCTCTATCACTCGAAGATATAAACACTCACTAGATATGCAATAATTAGTAAATCCACACTATATACACTGAGAATATAACTTCTATCACATAGCTCAATAAGATGTCATTGAGACTTTATCTCTGCTATGATACTGTGTAGCTCATCGACGTCAGAAGTGGATTCTATAGTCCTCTCTACGGATGTCCGCTTATCCTGCTCTCGAGCTCTCTCATTACCAGACGCTGTGCACGCTGATTCTCTTACTTATGAACGTCGCACGTGTATACCTGAACTCTATATCTCATCACTCGTCTCGAGCGTGGCTCTCGCAATCCCAGTGCAACGTAAGTCTGGCTGATCTTCGCAGAGTAATCAGCTCCTAGCAACTAGGAGAACGACATAGTGCGGGTATGTGCAAATTGACCCACCTTCCATAGCGTCTCTATAAAATAACAGGATATAATAACTCATGAAGATTCCACTGCGCTCCGTGGTGTATTCGTATAATGCTTTTTTCAAGGTTATTAAAACATATATAAAAGCATGCCTTTGCTGCTCTTAAACACAAGAATAGTTTAAACAAACTTTAAAATTTAAAAAGTAATTATACTACCTGGTAGATCGGAGTATGCGGCTATATTGGTAGTGTTGTCCTCTCTTCAACAAGATAAATAAAGAGATCAGTAAAGTCCCCAGTCTAGTGGTAGTAGAAAACGAAAATTTGTTTAAAAGGGGCAATATAGTGAGATTTATAAGAGTAATTGAACAAAATATTCTATAAGTTTGAATGACGCCCCAACATTACAAAACAAAAATAGATATAACCCTCTCACCAAATCCCACCAACACAAACAACCCACATCAACTCCATATAACATAAGCAATCTATATCTGAACTACGACGATCACATATAACACAGAAAAACAGCGACTATCCCTCTCTCCGCCAAAAACCATTAAGACAAAATGATCCAACCGACATCTCGATGCCGTACACGCAAAACTGTTATACCATACTCAGCACCCCACAACCGGCACCCGCGCCCTCCCCAACGCCACAATAAGAACCACGGACAACCTCATGTCATCCTCCTTCATCAGAGCCACACATCCTCCCTCCTCCCTCTCCTCTGTCCTCGCTTCCTCCTTCTTCCAAAACCTCCTATACCTTACCCAGTCTTCTGCACCTTCACTAACTGCAAATCGCGAGAAATATAGAGACACCCCCAACTATATCAATTTCCTACCTAGGCGATCACACCTACCTCCACTCCGGCGTATCCACAACACCCATTTAATCTTTACACACAACTCTCCTACTCTTCATCCTCATAACATCTCTCCCATCTCCACTATACCCTCTTACTCGCACACCTATCCTCTATTCTAGGAAGCGAACCAGCACCCTTCACAGAGATCCACTCGTCTTCGAGTACCCTACATTCCTATGGCAGCAATCACAGAGAACGCGGACCCACGCACATCCACCAAAACCAACAACCCCACCCAACCAAACGATGAACAACCCGGCCACAACACCGCACCTAACACAGACCACACATACTACCATTCGGCGCAAACTATTTATAATTATCTTGCTCAACCACAACCACATACCTTAAAATTTAATTGGAACATAACTAACGCAATAAACATTGCAACAGAAATCATCGATATATTTCTCTTATATTTCCTTTACCTCTTCATAAACTAATATACATTTATACTTTACCTATACATTCTAAAAATCCTCTATACATTCAATATAGTTATCATTTTCTTTCTCTAATTTATTTCATTTATATCATTTTTTTTTTAAAATCTTTAATTTTTTATAATTTTTTTTTCTATTACATACTTCGGAACTCACCACTCCAGGTTTCAAGCGAAACGACCTATTTCTCAAGTTTCCAGGGCAAGTTCATTTCACAGTTCCACCGGTTTAATGGAACATCCTTCCTAATAAGTGTATTCCAGGCATTTACCCCCACACTGTAAGATTCCAGTCCCCTCCATCCCCAATAACCGCGCTCATTTAACCCAACTTAACTATATAATTATACTAATATATTAATGATATATAATAATATAATCTATAATTACCTATATGAAATATTCCTTTAGTACCTCATTATATTAATTGCATAATATATAAATAAAATTTTAGTAAAATTAAATGATAGCATAGTGATACCATATTATATATTTTCGTTATATAGTATAGGTTTATCGATATTGATATTAATACCCACCTACTTACTCAAACGAACTATATAGTATTATAGGTAAAATTATATAATACCAATATATTCATATATATAATATATAATATATAGTATACTTATAATTAGATTAGATATTATGAAAAATCTACGTAGATATCTTATAGATGTGAAAGTTCGTGTACTGTCATATATATATATAATTATATATTACCTAGAAATATAAAAAAAGTTAGTAGCGTTTCTATTACTCTTATAGTAGCTATGATGTAGATAAATCATACTGTAGTATCTTATCAGTGATATACCTCTAACTCGTTATATATTGAGATAATGCTCTCCTCTCTTCCTGCTCACTCAGTTACGGCCATCTCAGTATTTGTCTCTTTTTCTCCTTCTTTTTCTCTTACATTGGACAAGTAGAGATAGCTACTAGTATCATCGACCGCTACAGAAATACATCGATATACATGGTTAGTATATATCATATATATTAAAAGAATACTATATATACTATATATTAATATATAGATACGTATCGGGTAACAGTAAGAATATAGTGTATATAAAGTTAAGCTTAGTCAAATATAAATCATACCTTTATTTAGATAGTATAATATAGTATAAGTATATGTGTATACCATCAAACAATTAAATAAGTAGTCAAACTGTAAAGTAAGGTACTTAGTGACACCAATCTGTACCTTTCGTTATATAATAATTAGTATATATGCAGTTAGTCTCACTCAGTAAAAACTGTCCCACGTATAAAAGCTATTGAGGTTGGCGATATAGTAAATTAGTAGAGAATATGATAACCTAGTATAGTTATTATTAATACAGTGTACTGTAAGGTGAATGAATATAGAATTATGAATATATATATAGTATACTCTCATATACTCATAATCAGGTATAATAATATATATAAATAATATATATAAGTTTATATATAAGTTTAATATATAGTTAGTATCCACTAGAGTTGGTATCGGTTTTGGATGAGGACTGGAACCTGGAAGATCCTGGAATCCCCCTGGAAGGATATACCTTAGAGCCTACGAAGAAACCTGGGATATGAATGACTTCCTGGACTTGAACTGGATAGTAGGTAGTTTCCTTGGACACCTCCAAACCTTAGGAAGAAAAAAAATAAGAATAAAAAAATAGAGAGTGAAGTGATATAACCGAATACCCATATAAAATATGAAATTAAAAAATATATAATAAACTAGAAATTTAAACAAAAGAAATATAGATATACATACAATATAGATCTAACCTTATCAAAATTAAAAGAAAAAAAAAAGATTAGAGTATAATTCTTAATTTATGAAAATAGAGAGATGCAGACCATAATTTTTCCTATGACCTAATAGTTCGCGCGGTATAGTTGGTAAATCCATCACTTCCTCTCTCCGTTTGTTAGTTGTGCCGCGCCTCGCGATCTTAGCTCTTGGAATGTTGAAGGGTCCGACGAGAATGCACCCTCTGTGAGAAGGGGTGCTTGGAATTCGCAATTCCAGTAGGAGTAAGTTTTACTTTAAAAGGGTATGAAATGCACGTGGGCGTAGAGGATACAAGGAGGAATTGAGGAAGGAGAAAGTATGGTGTTTGGATAACCCCCGCGGAGGAGCGTCACCATCTGAATATATACCAGCAAGGAAATAGATAAATGCACGAGTGCATAAAGAAGAAGAAGAAATGCACGGAGTGCATAAAAGATGAGAGAGCCAAGGATTGGCAATTCGCACGGAAAAAAGAGGATGGGAGGACGGAGCTATGTGAGAAAGGAGACAAGAGATAAGTACAGACTCGCAGAGTTGTACAGGCGCACCGGTGCTGATCCGGTGTGTCGTCCGTGAGATAGCCTAAACAGTCTGTCCTCCCGCCTCATAGCAACAACTGAACATTCCGTGCCTAACTCTTTCAAAATAAATCCTTTTCTTTTTATAAAATCATCTAAACTAAAAGATATTAATATGTTGCTATTATTTATTTATATATAGTTTTAATAATTTTCATATTTCTATTATGTTTTTAATTTTTGTTTCAATTTATAATTTTTTTATATTACTTTAAAATTTATTTGCTTTAAACATTTTGATTTTAATTACTAAAATTATAATTTTCTTTAAGTTTTTTTAATTTTTTCTCTATTTTCAATTTTAAATTTTTTTAATTCCTTTAATCTTTAATTTGTTTAATGATTTTATTTTTACCTAAAAAATATTATTGATACCTTTTTTTGTTTTATACACTATAAAAACTTAGCATTTATTTACATACTCTAAAACCACGTAATAACTAGTTAAAATCATAGTAAATCAGTAAATCAGTAAATCATGTACCATCCAGCCACCCTCCCATCCTGCCACCCTCCTCCCATTCTATGATCTATTGATCTATTGATCTATTGATCTATGATTCAAGTCATTATTTTTTTATTAAATTGTTTATGTTTTAATATAAATGTCTTCTATAATTGACTCAGTAAATCAGTAATCAGTTAATACAAAAATTGCCCTATCAGTCACCCTCCTATCCCATCCATATCTAATAATAGTGAAATTCTATTGATAGGCTATTAATTGATAACTTAATAAGTTGATCTTCATTCGAATCTCTAACTTTTATTGAATCTATGATTTCTAAGTTTATTGTTATAATAAAAAATGGTTATGTTTACTTACCTAAAGCAATGATAAAAAATCAGTAAAATCAGAAATCAGTAAAGCTATAGTATAAATCAGGTAAATCATATAAAATCAAGTAATATCATCTAAGCAAACTACCATCTCGTGCTCATTCAAACTCCTTATACCCATTGTGCGGATCTATTGATCTATTGAATCTATTGATCTATTGAATCTATTGATCTATTGAGTCAAGTTTCCATATTTTTATTAAAATTGTTATGTCTTTACATACCCTTAAACAGTAAAATCAGTAAATCAGTAATCAGTAAATCATTAAGCAGTGGAATAACAAAAAAATTCAGTTCTAAAATTAAACTACCATCCAGCCACCCTCCTACCCATTCGTTATCTATTGATCTATTGACACCCGTGATCTACATATTGATCTATTGATCTTATGGTGACTATCAAAGTTCTATTTATAAGTATATCTTTTTGTACCCAGCCATATATCTATATATAAAAACTTTTATTTATTGTTTGTTTTTCTTTAAACTTTTTTTATTTAACTAAAAACAAATTATTCTTTTATGTTAATAACTTAAAAAATTTGCATTTTACATGACCCAAAAGGAGTGCAGGTGAGTAAATCAGTTAATCAAAACCACCCACTCTATCCTCACCCTCCCGGCCATCCATGATCTATTGAACTATTGATCTATGATCTATTGATGCATGTGTCATATTATAACTATCTTTTTGTATAAGAGGCTAATATACATAAATAAATAATTCTTTGCTGTAGTTGTTGTTGTTTGAAAGTGTCGCGTTTGTATGTTGCATTTTACAGTCCAATGGATGTTTTAAATGTTTTGTTGAAAGTGTTTGTTGTTTTGTTGTTGTTGTGTTGTTGTTGTTGTTGTTGTTGTGTTGTTGTTCGTGTTGTTGTGTTGTTGTTAAAATTCATCCAAACAAGATCAATATTAAAGAAAATATTTCAGCGTCACATTTATCAAACATAGCTCTAAGCATTTGAATGTGTATAAAATTTTACATTAAGATGTTAATTATATTCAAAAAGTAAAGGCGATGTAAAATTGGTGAACAAAGACTATAAGGTCAAGTAAAGTTTCAAGTGTAACTTAAAAATTAGATTTTCACTTAGTAACATAGACTCTATAATTATCATTTAATATCATCTTACTATAACTACAAAACCGCCACAAAATTATATTTATTAATATAATGTATTAGTAATATATTAATTTATGTATAATTATTTATATATTATTTATATATTATTTTTAATATATTATATTTAATTATTAATTATTATATTATTATTTAATTATTTAATGATATTATGAACCAATAGGAATCCCATTTCACATCATACAAAACCCAATAACGTCAGTGCGATCACTTTGCCTGCAGTCCACAACTAGAAACACTGGTTCGTAAAATTGCCTCATCTTAAACCTCGACATCCTAAACATTTACTCAGCATATTTTATGAACCTCAAGGGATAACCAATTCAGAGAACTATTATATGTGTATACTGTCAACATCACGGTGACATACCTAATAGCCAAATTTACAAAAGGCTCTAGATATAAACATTAATCTAAAATATCTTCCTTGAAACACATTGATGAAGAGGTAAAACTAAGAGATCCCTTCTCATTTCTATAATTGCCTTCCTTACTTAAACATATGTTTTTATCTTATAACAGAGTTTTACATTTTTATTCATTATTATTATTTTATTATTTAATTACTTTATAATTAGTAATATTATTATGATTATATTATTATTATTTATATTATTATTATTATATATTAATATATATCAACCAAAATATGTATATTAGAACATAACAAACGCTTAAACGATTAACCACACACCACACACACACACTACACTACACGTCACACACACACACAATAACTTTTCCATCTTTTTTTGACTACATTTAGTAAAACTTGCAATAACATACGTACTTAACTTACTGAATACACATGACTGCCTATTTCTAGTTCAGATGTCAAGTCATAAGTAATGTGCAAACACATTTTCTAAAACGCTCGCTGGAAGACTGTTAACATTTATTCATCTAATGTTTAATATAAAACATTCGTTTCGTCTATATATTTTCTTTACGTTTAAATCTATTATTCTTTATATTTTTATTTTTGTTAAGTTATTAATATTATTTATTTATTTAGTTTTTATGTTATTTTATAATTTATTTTTTATTATTTAAAGATGTAGTCATATTATATCTTTTCTCATAACACCAATTTAAATAATTTAATTATTTCTGTTTAAAAAGGTATTGTTTTAACTAATCATTTTCTTCATTTAATCTATTATTAACTTTAAAAATAAATTTGTGACGTTTCTTAACTATAATCCCTAAATGCTAGATAGAATCAAGGTAAACTTTAACCTAGTAAATCAAAATCCTAAGACCCACTCGACCCCCATCTCTCCTACCTTACATGATACATCATATACCAGAATCTACTCTTACAAATCAATATTGTCGATGTCAAGTTCAATCGTGAAGAATCAACATTTTTGAGCGGGTAATATCTATAGACTTAATACTGTAGAGTAAAATTGCAATTATTTTTATTTGTTTTCAGATTTCGTAAACTAAACGAAATAATAATGTTATAATTACCCAATTAAATAAAAATCTATAACGGATAAACTTTCCATGACTGGAACTAAGTAAAATATAATAGAATATGTTATACAACAAAACCAAATCTACCTCAGGACATTATACTTAAGCAACAGATAAATAACAGTAACACTTCAAATCAAGAGTAATCCAATCGATACTATATACACACCAGCGTTAAAGGTAGAACATAACATTATGGCATAACCATAAAAACGTACAACCTATTCACACTTTTGTCACAAGCAATCATCTTCTATCACTTCATCTATATGCTTTAGGATGTTACATTTAACATTGTGAATACTTTAACAAAAAAAATAGAAGGAGCCGTTTTTAGAGTTGCCAAATATGTTTTGTTCAATGTCTCCGAAGAAATATTGTTTAATTTTTTTAATAATAATTAATTTTTTAAAGGGGCTCCGGCGAACGTTGTGGAACCGAGGCGTGTTGCCTTGATATTCATATACATATAGTCTAATTACTTCATCACCACCTCCTACGTATCTCACCGTACCCGTATAAACAGAAAGTGTCCGAATGAGTTCACCCATGTTATATAAGTGCTTAACCCATAACATAACCTGAAACAATTAGTAAAAAAATTTTACTCAAGTGCATGACTTTACGATCTATATACTCCTTTAATACCATAAACCCCTTCACCTCCTGAGATTACAGTGTGGCGGTAGATCTATCTCCACAAAGTTTCAACTACTCTTTCATCGAGAAGGTGAAGTAGTGACCACTTAACAATACCAAATTATCAACTGAGGAAGTCCTAATCCAAAACGACGTTTGACCAAGACAAATAACCAGCTACAGCCCTAAAGCTAGTAGTAATATTTTCTGATAACTATAATTTCAATTAACAAAAATGACTCTCACTCTATCTATGTATATCCACGTTCTTGAACATGTATAAGGTATTTTGTGTAACATCTAAACAACTTCATCTCAAAATACTTCATAGTTCAGTCGGGATTAAATATTAATTTTGAACTGTTATTTTTTATTAACTCGTATGGACATTTAGCCTACAATTTTAAAACATCTGGATAATCCTGAACGAATTACTACAGTTCAAAAAACTTATATACCTATTATACCCACGTATTCTAACACAATATTAGCTCAGTTAATCAACAGTATAATATATCTTATATACGAAACTTTATCATTTATCTTCTATAATCATAAATCAGTTTGTAATTTCACATTAGTACATAGTTAAATATTTAACATAAATAAACGTAACTCAAGAACATTAAAGATAGTACTCATGTAGTTTATAGTTATGCTATGTCTATGTGAATGTTAGTAATCTATAGTTAGCGATTATATATAGTTATATATAACTATATAAGGTTAATGTTTATTAATTAGCGTCTGTTAGTAATGTTAGGCTATCCGATGAAATTTTTGCTAATATGTCCTTACGTTATAATTCATGTCTTGCTCGAAATAATAGTATTGCGTATTAATCCTTTTTAGATTATTCACGGATAGATCCATTGGTTTGTTCTCATAATATTTGAACCTGAATTGTTTATTAAATTGTTTGGTTGTGTCTCACTGTCTATTCATGAGTAACAAGTTTATTTAAAAATTTTCTGTTGGCAATCCTGATTGAACATTTTTATGTGTTTTATACGGAGATTTATGTGGGAACAGAAACCCACTCTTACTTGTTATAGATTTATTCCTGCCTCTCATGCTTTGTGCGCATCCCTTGCGCCTATTGTGTTAGGAATATTATTGCTCTCGTAGATTACATATTTGAGTTTTTAAATGTGATTGTAGTTGTATGAATCTTATATATTGTTATCCTCTGATATAGATTATAATCGACAGCGTTATTGGTTAAGCTTTAGAAAAAAATGTGAGCAGTAATTATTCTTCTCCGGTCTTGATGTCGTGTAGAGTTAGTGAGTTTCGGCTTCTTTCACGTCATATCAGGAACTGCACCGTGTTCAAATTAGTACATGTCTTAAGCCTCTCAGGTTCTAGGTATGTTGGCTATACCATTATGTGTTGAAATGAACATTTTGTACCGAATATAGTAGTATCATTCTGGTCATACTGGTGTGTTCCTGTGCCTAGTTGCAATAATTAGACCAATGTTATGATAAATTTTTTGTGTAAATATTACAGATTACTTTGACTCGTATAATTATAATCCTCTACATTGATATGTTTTTAGAGAATGCTTGATCCCACCCATGTTCCTGATGATGGATCTTTTCGTCCATATTGATACGCTTTTCTCTGAGGTACTGGTCTGTAGTAATGTTTGATGACTGCTTACACTGCTTCCTTCTTCGTCATCACTAGACCATACCCAATCTCCACTCCTTGTCCTGTGAAGCCTACCAGACGTTCTTAGATTATTTTAAGAATGGTTATGATGTGCCGAAACTTTTATTGTTGATTGTAGCTGGTTTATACTATATATATAATTTACTAATAATATTCGTGCAGGTATTGATAACGTTGATTGTTGTGATACATTATTATATTATTTATTCTAAATGATAAATTAAATTTTAATGAATTTATTATATGGGTAAATACTTTGCTACGTTTAGCGATATTATTCAGAAATTAAAAATATGTAAATTTGCATATATTAAAGAACTATTTTATATTTATGTTAGTTATTCCTTACCAAAATTAGATTACTCTCGTAAATGACTTTGAGAATCTCAATATATCTCAAATTAAGATCTAATATAGTTTCATGGAAGGGTATACTGAAGGGTTAGTGCTATAATTATCATGAAATGAGGTGGAAAACATATGATTTACTGATGCTCTTCAGCTTATATGCTGTGCGTGAAACAATGTTCTGAATGAGCTAGGTGTCGTACCAAAACGCAAAAATTTTAAGTTGATTAAACATAAAATGAAATAAAATTTTTAGCGTTTTTATACGTAGATATATACGTTGTTTATATAATTAGAACAATTAAATGAGTAGCACCTATATATATATAGAATTTAATATAACCAAAATCTTATTTCCTTTTCCAAATACTTATATTTATATTTAAAAAATTAATATCCTCAAAAACTATAAATTTGACCAAGAAAATGCCGAAAATAAATAAAATATAGACAGTAAAACAAGATGTATGATAAAATATACGAATATATATAAATAGATATGAAATCTGTCCTTGAGATTACCCGAAATTAGCTAAATGCCCCGAATTTGATAATCGAGAAACGAAATGTTATTATCAACTCTCTAAACATGTTTGTAAAAAATAGTAAATGTCTGTCCAGCTCGATTATCTAGTCATTGTGAAATTCAGTGTTATTTGTGTTCTGTGAATACTAAATTGACATTCATCAGAAATAGTCTAAGTCTGTAGTTTCATGATAAGTTATATATGTACGATGATTTTGCCTAAGTCATCTTTAGATTATTAGCTATTAAGTTATAGTGTCTCTATAAGTTAATTCATACATTGTATATAGCCTATTTTGTTTCTTTGTTTGTATATGATATATATATTTTAGATACCCCGGATCCCCTAGGTAGAATTTACCCTAGAGAAGTTCCTCCCCCTTGAATAGGGCTATGCCATGTTTGTGATTTTAATAAAATAATATAGTGTGTGTCTGTACAACTATTGTTATATATTATTAATTAGGTGTGTGTGGTGTGTAGTGTGTGTGGTATATTTAGGTATATGGTTATTTCATCATTAAAACCATTTATTTTTGGCTAATTTGATAATAAAAATATATCTTATTTTACTACTTAACTCAAGATAATACTATTTAATATACATTTGTATATAAAATAATAAATTTTTCGAAAAAATATTACATAATTTATTTTAATTTTTTATTATTAATTGATAAATAATTAATATTATAATAATAACATAAATAGAATCTTACTTGATTTAAGATATAAAATCTAGATATGTATATTGAATAAGGACGGGAGACATAAGTCATATAATTATATTTCAGCGCCAAACACAGTCCAACAAAATAGATAATAAATTGTATGTTTGAGGAGTTATATGGATAATTAGAAATTTTAGAGATTTAGTCATTTCTTTCTATTGATTCGTATCGGTCCTCTGCATTTGCAAGTAGCTTAATAATTTCTCTGTATGGTTTATCCCTGTTTTCATCATACTGTGATTCTATTACTGCAACTCTTTGTAAGTACTCTCTAGTTTCTTTCCATCAGCTTCTCTAGTTTGTGGTGACCTTGCATGTTTGATAAAGATGGATCGCTACTACTATGTTTTATTGACTGTTGCGAGAGATCGAAACTGTGAAAGTACATCGCATAATTGAATAATAATAATTGTAAAATAATATAATAATAATAATTAATTGATAATAATATTAAATATTTCATTATTCAATAAAATAATAATAATTTAAATAAATTAAATAATTAATAATTGATCTATATTATATAATGATAATTAAATAATAAAATATATCTTTGATCATCTTTTTATGTTAGCGGTTTAGTGATTGAATAATTGATGTTATGAAATATAGGATTACATGATTAATGGATAGATACCATTTAAGTTATGCCACATCGACTCATCCATGTCGTTTAGACTGGACAACCTATGCCTGACTTTTATGCTCCCGTAATCTAAATTTTTTCACTTTTTTCTTATGGGGTAAGTTTTGTTGATACCAAACCTTTTCTTTTTTATAGATATAGTTTAGTAATTGTATCCTTTCTTTATAGATTATTTATTTTGCACAATTCATTTAACAGTACATGATGCTTCGAAACTCTAATTAGTCGTATTTAATATTCAAGCGTACTGTTTTATTTAAGATGTTAATATGATTATCATAACGTGGATATTATCAATATTGCTTAAAGATTGTGTTTTTTTATTCTCTGAGTAATAGGTACTCACGCTCTTATCTCAGTAATCTATATTTTAAAATACTGAACGATTAATACGATTTACTTTAAAAACAGGAATAAAATCAACTTTTTTTTTGTCATTTTGAAAACACTTGATAATTATCATTCTAAGGGATACAATAGAAACACAATAACAGACCCCGGAAATGCGGTTTTCTTCCCCAGCTCGCCTGCTATTGCTTGTGCTAGTTTTCCGTAAGCTTTCGCGTAGTGAATTTCGCCCTTGAATGATTACTGCGCTTGCCAAACCTATTGAGCCTCTTACCTGGTTTGTTGTTCTTATTTTGTACAGTAATCTACCCCATCCGGCTATGTTGTAAATACAATTTTCATATTACATTGAAATTTTTAAGCATAATGTAGAATATGTTTGGAGAAAAAGTGTTGTATAATTTCATTTAACTTGAACGTTTTGATATATTTAACAACCCAACAACTAACAACAACTAACAACCAACACAACAACAACAACAACAACAACAACAACAACAATAAAAACACCAGTAACAACCAACAACACATCAAACATTTTTATTAGTTCACCTATTTCTCTCAACAACAACAACAGAAATCAAACAACTCTGCAACAAATGGGGGGTGCGAGGAACCACCACCAATACGAAGCGCAGACATAAGAATTAACGGCTAACAAACAACAAACTACAGCAAACGAAGGCCCTTATTTTTATGTTAATGGTCGATACAAAAAGATGACTTATAATATGAAATGAGACTCAATTAGATCAAATTAGAATCAAAGATCAACCTAAGATCATGGTATGGGTGTAGTGAGGAATAGAGTGGGTGGTTTGAGTTAAGCTGATTTTTGTAAAAAAACTGATTTACGCTTATAGGGGGTTATGTAGAAATGCAAATTTTTTAACGTTATAAAACATAAAAAGGGGAATAAGTTTTTTTTAGTAGAAAACCCAAAATGTTTAAAGAAAACAAAACAATATAAATAAAAGTTTTATGTTGATGTCGTGTATACAAAAAGATACCTATGACTTGAATCAAACTAGATCAATAGATCAATAGAATTCAGGGGGGGGGTAAAGGTAGGGTGGCTGAATGGTTGTCTTGATTATAACTTGATTTACTGATTTACTGGCTTAACTACTTACTGATTTACTGATTTACTGACTTTAGGGTATGTAAAACTAACATTTTAATAAACAAAATATATGACTTGATATCAATAGTGGATCAAAAATAGCATCATATAGAATCAGATAGATCACGAATGGGTTAGGAGGGGCGCTGGATGGTAAGTTTGATTAACTGATTATACTGATTTTACGCTTAAACTGATTACGTGATATACTGATTTACTGCTTTAGGGTATGTAAAAACATAACAATTTTTAATAAAAAAAAAGGATTTGAAAAATTATTTTCAAAGGCGGGGAGGTAAAATTAGATCAATAGAATCAATAGATCATGGCCAAGGGGTACGAGGTGACTGGAGGGCAGTGATAACTGATTATCCTGATTCTTACTGCTTTCTGAGAGGTATTGTAAAACATATCACAAATTTTATAAAAAAATACTGACTTGAATCAAGTAGATCAAGTTAGACCATCAATAGATCACCACCTAGATCAATAGACATCAAATAGATCCAACATAAAATGGAGTAGGAGCGTGGCTGGATAGGTACTTTGATTTCTGATTTACTGATTACTGGTTTCACTGATTTTACTGATTACTGCTTTAAGGTTATGTAAAAAAATGTCTAATTTCTTAAGTTATAACAGTTATAAAGTAGCATAAATTTTTTTAAGTTTAGTAAAACAAGATATTTTAAACAAAAAATTTAAATAGTAATTAAAAAATATTTTAATTGAAAGCAAAAATTAAAAGCCCCATCAAAAAAAACAGAAAGAATAAAGATCATTCAGTAAAAAAACAAAAGATGTTTTTAAAGCAAATAAAATTTTCAAAAGTAATTAAAAAAATTAAATTGAAAGCAAATATTAAAAACATAAAACATAAAGAATGAAACTGATAAAACTTATATATTAATAAAAATAGCCAATAATATAATATAATATTGACGTTTATAAAAAGGAAAACGAGATTTGATAATAGAAATGTCAGTTCTGAGAAAATGCCCTAAAAAACTGAAAAAAATAGAAAATTACTAACTCAGACACGGCAACCGGGCGTCCAGCACCGGTGCCACTGTACCAATTCTGTCTACACTTTTAACTGTACTTCCTTTCATCCATCAAACCTAGCCCTCCCTCAACTTCCTGCCTCCTCCTTCTCGTCTCTTATGCACCTCCGTGACCCATTTCTTCTTCTTCTCGCTTATGGCACTCCGTGCGATTTTCATACTGTCTTTTATTCAGATGGGACCGCATCCTCCGGTGGAGGGGTTCCAATAACATTGCCATTCTAAATCCTCCAATTCACTTTCATTAATCCTCCTTCTTCTCTTACGCACTCCGTGCATTTTCTACCTTCTAAGAAAATTTCCTATCTGGAAGGAACAGCCACCACCTTTCTTCCGAGAATGGGGTGCAACTTCGTCGAAACCTCCATTCGCAGGCAGACGGAGCGGCGGCACCAAACAAACACACCGAAAATAGAATACCAAATCGCGGCAAAACATGATCTATTTATTTATGATATTATTATTATTATTTAAATATTATTTTACCATTTTTTTTTTTTATTATTTTTATCCTATTTTATTTCTTTGAATTTCCAGGTAATATCCAGTTTCTCAGAACCCCTCCATTTTCCAGTTTTCCAGGATTTCTTTCCAGTTTCCAGTTCCTGGAATCCTTCCAGGATTTCCAGGATTTCCAGGATTCCGTCCCATCAATATGGATACCCAACTACTATATATATATATATATAATACCATATATATATGCTAGATATTATAATATATATATATATATTATAAATAATATAGTATATATATATATATATATATATATAATATAATATATATATATATATTATATTAATAATATATATATATATTATAAATAATTATTATATATATATAATATTATATCTTATATATATATATAATACTAATATATATTTAATAGTATATATATATATAAATTTATATAATACTATTATATATATATAGATTATCAATAATTCCAAAAGTTATAATATATAATATATTATATATAAATATATTTAGTATATATAATTATTACTAATATAAAATATAAATATATATATAAATATTTATATTTTAATATATTGATAATAATGTATATATATATATAATATTATATTACTTAATAATAATTATGCTATACTTATATATATAATATTATATAATATAATATAAATATATATATATAAGTGAATTAGTCTAGTATACATATAAGTCCGCATATGTTATAAAAGACATAGATAATATAATAGTGTGGTAATAATATGGGAGTAATTACTGACTTGGGTCATGTAAATAACTGTATTAGAAACTTATATAGCAGTCGTTCTTTACAAAACATGTTTTTTAAAAATTATTTGACTTTTTTTGCGGATTTTCGTGTAATTTAGTTAACCATTTTCAATAAAAAATCATCCTAATAATAACGCTTTGAAAATCATAAACAACTCAGGCCTTTTATTCGTTTGTAGGTGTGGATGAGCCGCAATCTCATGTGTGAAATGTGTTTTGGGATATAAATACATCTACATTGATATTATTTTTAGCTAAAAAAATTTTTCGGATTTTTTTTTTTTCAGTATTTTCCCTCCTACAAGAAGAATATAAAATAAACCTCAACATTTATAGACCTTGTCTTTATGTTGCTTTATTTATAATATGTAAAAAACTTTGAATTATTTGTATAGTATTAATTGGATGAAGAGGAAAATATAGTCTGGGTTTAGGCATAAGACAGCGCTTAAGTTTGAATAAAGAAAAAAGATCATAGAAGTTGTGCTCAAACATGCAGTTTGTTGTTACAATAATCCATAATTTTTACCTCTAAATATGACTGTTTTTATCATTTAATCAATTGATCATCAAATGTGAGAGAAAGAGCTTTATCATATGCTGGTTTTGATTTAGTGATCTATAATTAACGTGATACGATATTTTAATGTTATATTCATAAAAAGAATAAAAAGATTATAGTAAAAAACATATAATAAATGTTTATATAATAATATTACTATTTTATGACCATATTACAAAGAACATTTTTTAAAAGGTATGTTCATACAAAAAAAACTTATTTATTATGCCTGTTGTTAGTCAAAACTGTGTGTTCAAATTGACGTCAGAGCAGTAAAGCAATAGCGCAAATGATCCGGAATGGATGAGGTGGACGGGTGTTTTCACTACACTTTACTGCTTCTAGAGTCAATAAGTTACAATGTGTAATGACCCTAAAGGAATATAAGCAAATTAAACCGCTCAGATCGAAGGGGGTTTGATAGCGGTGTTTTCGCTATCATGCTTTACATACCTTTAAAGCGTCAATAAAACATATTTTTTAATAAAAAATTGTTTTTTCTATTAAAAGCCATAAAATAAATAGTATTTTTTAAAATTAAAGATTTTAAAAAAATAAAAATAAAACTATTATATAATTTAGATAAATGTATAAAAATGAGTATTAAATAAATAAAAAATTGAAACACAATAAAAGTTGCAAAATAAGAACTATTGAAATAATAAATACTTACAAAAACAAAATGTAAATGTTATATTCTCCTTAATGACTCACAATGGGATTAAAAATAAAAAAACTTAAAAGGAATATAAAAATGCTCCCCATAAACACTTAAAATTAAGTACAAATAAAAAATTAAAAATGAGAGAAATTATATAATAATGTTAGCTCAATCGAAAGAAAAATAATATTTAAAAATATAAACGATTAATTACCACGGTACATTCTTAGAAATAAAACGTGGACATACATGATCTAATAACATGACATATTTATAACAAAAGTAGCTCAGATCATTGAAGGGTAAAGATTAGTCTTAGATCTAGTTATTAGAGATATGATGATTATGAAAGTGGGTGTTAGAGAAGTTTAAAAAAATATAGCGTAGTACTAGTTAGAAAAATGCGAGCAGAGAGCAGATGAGAGAGAGACGAGAGAGATAGAGAGAGAGTGAGGAGAGAGTAGAGAGAGAGAGAGAGAGAGATGTGATAAGAGAGTGAAGATGAGAGATATTAGAAGAGAGACGATATAGAGAACGAGAGAGATACTCTGATTAGAATTAACAAATATAATGCTATGTTGCTAAGTTAGTATGTAAGTTCTAGGTTACGCTAAGAGTTGGACAATTGTATTATGAAATTACAGATAGAACGTGAAAATAGTTTGTATCAGAGTAGCGTCGTGCTGATATATATTAAATAGAGCTCTTTGTCGTCTGCTTAGTAGTATGTATGGTTAAGTGAAGTAAAATGTGTAATATAAATTTCTTAAAGTGATTAATTAATGAAATTAAAAAAATAAAAAACCTTAGATCTTTAATTTTAACAATTTTAAGAAAATAAATTGTAGTATTATATTATATATATAATATAAATATAATATATAGATAATGTAAAAGGTAAATAGTATAATAACAAGCCCCTTGCCCTCTGTTAATATATTAAATATATATATATATAGTATTATATATGTTATATAAATATTTATATATATATATATATATATTAATAAATATTTGTATTATATATATATTATAATTATATATATAATAATATATTATTATATTATACCATGAAATATATTGATTATTAACATATATCATATATAATTAATTACATTTTCATATAATTGTATATATATACTATACATTATGCTATAATTAACATTATAATTATTATGAAAAATCCCAATTTCCCCCATTTCATATTTATATCATATATAACAGCGCAATAAAGGTAGTCTTGATTTAGTATAATTAAGCTTTAATTAGATAATATTATAGAGAAAGATATAAATTATCTCAAAACTAAATCCTAAATTCATATAATAAATATATTATGTATATAATATGATATAATATAATATATATTAAGATAATAATATATCGATATGAGAATAACTTTAAACAAATATGAACATATTATATCCATTTCTCTATTGAAAAAATTTCATTTTAGAAGGGTTGAAATGCGCGTTTGGGATATTATATACTAAATAGCCCTTGTGTTCGGCCCACATCTGTTGGTGGAAACCTTTCCTAGTTTCTGAATTCCATTTCATATTAAAATCCGATCCTTCGTCTCGTCCCTCATCCTCAAATCTTCTTTCTCTTTTACATTCTCATTGACATTTTATTTATTTTTTCATCTTGAAACCACCTCCAGGGAGTCCTAAAACACCCGGTAAGGAATCTTGAACTATCAAATTTGAGTTCTAAGGGTTAATAATAAACATATTAGTAAGGGTGCATTTAAGGCACTTATGGTTGTTTATATCCCAAAGAATTCGGTCTGGTTCCGGCTCCGGCTGTATTTTACCACATCTTAATTAAGCCCTCCTTGTGTCTCTGACTTCTTCCTGAGTTCTGTTCTTCATCCTTTCTCCGTACTTCCTCTGTTTTATGCACTTCTGTGACTAATTTCTCCTTTTCTTTTAGGGATCCCACTCAAGATGGAACGGGTGAGCAGCATCAAAGTGAAAACCGTGGCTTACTTGGTAATAGGTGACTACTCACCATCTATCGGAGGACAAGATATTATGAAGGGTATACTATATCAGTAGTAATTACCCTTATATTGAGACAATAAAGACTCTAGAGCCCAAACCCTCCAGCGACTCCAAACCACCCAAACACTACTCTATATATATACTATATATTATAACCTTCAACACATAATTATTATATAGACTACACCCTTCACCCAATAGTTACTAAAATACTACCACTAAATATATATTTCCTATATATTATATAATATACTATATATAACTAATCATAATATATTTACTCACATATAATTATTAAATATATACTTACTCACAACTAATAACAACAAGAAGCATAATTCACCCTACCAATATATATACTAGATATAATACTACATATAAACATACCTATAACACTACTAAATATCATACACTAATACACTTAATAGATATATAACTTATAATTCGCGAAAACTAGTGCTAAAAGCTACTAATATATATTAATATATAATAATATTAATATTAACTATAATAATATATAATAATATATATAATATATATAGTATTATCTTATATATATTTATATATATATATAATATATTATATATTACGTATATATAATATTTATAATTCCTAACCAAAGATTTAACTAACCTACCCACATACATATATATTTATATAACTAGCATACATTGAAAATTGAAATTTCATCGCGAAAATTCAAATTTTGGCCCGACAAAAATCTTCTAAGGGGGCTATGCGGCCCCCCTATGGGGATACAGGCGATGCCGGTTACTCGCCTCTCCGAGATCGACAGAGAAATTAACGATCTCCATCAAAACGAAAGGTCTAATATAGCACAACTACACCAAGTCACAGTTCTGGAACGAAATAAATAGGAGTTTAACTAACACATCCTGTTAAAAAGCGGAGGACTTTTCTGATATATAAACACGTGTTCAAATATAGATCCCTACTACTACATAATTAACCATATAATTAACTAATAAATATAATATCAATACTATCCCTAACTATCCACTCACTAAACATACCCCTTTACGCTATCAAACCATCATATCATACATTATATATATTAGTATATATATTCTCTCTACCTATACACTCACACTCATAACATTATTAACCCACATATCATAGTATCAATTACCTAATTATCTTCTAATAGAGCAGCATACAACTGTACAGCATACAAATAACAAGAGCACAATGGGTTTTATTAAGAAAATTCAATCATTTTGTAAACCACGAATTAACCTTTAATGAAAGGAAAGTTAAGTATATATATTTTATTTATGTTGTTGTGTTGCTGGTATTAAATTCAAATAGATTTAATTTAATGATGCAGGAACCGAAGCTGATCAGCAAGTATTGGAGAAAGACGATTCCTTTTCTTGTTGCTGATGTGTTATTTTGTTACTTAAATTACTTTTCTAAACATAGTTGGAATAATCTCCTTGAAAAGTACCCATTTTATGGAACATCATACTGTGAACATAGGTGTTAATTATCTCTTTTATTCAATATCTCAAGCTACCGTGAAGGTCCACGCTAATCATTTGACCTCTTTTTGTTTCCAGAATTTCTAGCAACCAGTAATAATTTTATTATCTTCCCCGGGGGAGATGGCGTCTGGCCTCTTTAGGGCAGATACCAGCATATATACAAATAGAAAACTATAGATTGACCATATGTATCGGTTATCTATTCAGATTCTTCGGAGGAATCATAAACAAGGAAATGTTTTCTAGCGGCTTCTGCCGCCCTCCGCACAGGTCGACTATTCACAGGTGTGGAAGGTCTTGCAGCATCTATTTGAAAGTAGGAAGAAAGGGGGAATAACTCTGAAATAGACAATAGATGAAGAAGTTGCTTGAAGGGCTGGGCATCGTTCGGAATTTGGACTCGGAGTCATCTTTCAATTTCTGCAAGTTATATCCACTGAGTCAAAGGAAAGTTCTAAAAAAGATATAGATAACCTACTTAATGATACCGAGGGTCATTTACGTAAAAAAAAACAAAAATTAAAATACAATTGAGCGTTCCTCCTGGAGGTTCTGGACCATGAACCTAAATCTGCCTTGTTTCATCTCCGACATGAGAATCCCTTCGGACCTTACCCCAATTTGCCTGTAAGGATTCTCCTTTAACACCTCTCTGGACTCTAAAAAAAAGAACTGACAATTTTGTCTTGATCTAATTTCAAGTTATCTTTCTTGATCTAATATCTCTACCAATCTCTCTCAGACTCAACATATATTCGTTGTACCATCGGGTACAGAAATCTTCAAATTTCCGATGAATATTGAGAGATATTCATAGCTCTCTCGGAGCCACCGAAGAATCCCAGAACTGATTATCTGATCCAGCTCCGGGTAGCACGCCATCTTGTTTATGGTGTTTTTCTTTAGATACTGCGCGGTTTTGTATATGGTTTTCAGGACAGTCGTTAGGGAAGCAAAAGATAGTGAGTGGCCAAAATATCATTTGCGCTTGAAGTATAGGTCAAAGGACGCGAATTAATTGCATCAGCAATATCAGACAATTGTCACAAAATCAAAATAATTTAAGGAAGAACGTCAGATTGTCTTGAATAGACAATCTTTGACCACTCTTATCAAACGTTCCACATGCTTCCAGTCCACGGACTATATAAAGGGATACGTTTGTGAACAATTTGATTTCTCCTTAGAAACTCACCTCCATTTTCCGACACTAGAAAAGTTTCTATAAAATCTGTACCCTGACTAAATGAACGAGCGTTATCGCTGTATACACAATCAGGGACTCCAAAACGATTTACAAATCTCTGGAATGACTGTATGAATGATTTAGATGACATATCATCAACAAGATCCAAATAAATCGCACGAATATTCAAACAAGTGTAGATTATGATAAACATTTTCTGGGCAGGACTAGAGCCCTTTACTTTTACCCACCAATGCTTTGTGTAGTCAATCCTACGTGCTTAAACGGTCTGAATAAATTTACTTGAGCCTTTGAAAAATTAGTGAAGCGCGGGTACTTATATGCAAAATTATTAAACTTCTTGCAGATTATACACTCTTGCAAGACGTTTTTAATAGAGGTACGAGCAGATGTGATCCAGAATCCTTGTAGACGAATATTTGTAAGTGTAGCCTGGATGCCCAGATGCTTGCATCTTAAATGAGCATCTCTGATTATCAACTTGGTTAAATGATGGCTTTTTGCCAATAAAATGGGATTAATCACATCATATTCATAATAATTACATCTAGAAAGACGTCCCCTGCTCCTGACGAGATTATTTTCGTCTAAGAACAAGTCTAAATTATTGACCAAATCTGGGACTTGGCCATTAAAAGATTTGTTTTTCACCTCTTCTAAAAATGTAAGTTCTTTTGCAAAAGATTCTCTCTTTGCATTGTCATCAGACAATAAAGACGAAATTTTACATCACGATTATAAGACACACCTCTGTTTACTGTACCAAATTGAAATAACAGAGTGACTATTCGATAGACTGTGTGTAAATTAGAATATCTTGATATATCTGGCGACTGATGGTTCCTTCACCTTGAATAACAAGGCATATAAGGCGATAACTGTTTCTATTCTCAGTTTGAAGGCCAAAACTTTTATTCAAGAGCTAGCCATTTTTGGTCCAATTTGTTCAACAAGGACAAGTTCTTTTTGAAATTCTTAAAAGGGATATTCCTCTTGTCAGGAAGATCGCGCAGGATTACTTCAGCTAACGCTACAGGAAGTTTGGACTCAAAGAATATTTTTTCTTTAAGATCTGAACTCATTGTATGAATATACCAAAACTGATTTTTTACAAATATATACAATTGTTTGGTCTTCATACCTTTGTTATGAATCCAATGAAGGGGATGATCCCAAGTATTAGCTAGGGCGTAGCACTAATTATTACCCCCCCCATAAAAATTCGGACCATAAAATTCCGAATTTCAAGCCGATTTTGACGTATATGAAACACCAAAAATTGTAGCTTTTGCCCTCCAAAACGTTGGTTAGCTGATGTGATGTTCCGGGTGTTTAT
>JABUQX010053850.1:17500-25000 GCA_015478945.1 Trachelipus rathkii | reverse complement strand
TACATAGCAACAAGGGGTTAGTATGCTTTTGTTTTACTGCTTTACTGCTTTTAACTCATGTATTTACTGCTTTAACTCATAGTGTTTTACTGCTTTAAACTATTATATTTATTAACATTACATACCTTAAGCAAGTAAATCAGTAAATCAATAGAGGTGTTACCCTAAGGGATTAGTATGCTTTTGTTTTACTGCTTTACTGCTTTAACTCTCTGCTTTTTACTGCTTTACTCTGCTGCTTTACTGCTTTAACTCTCTGCTTTACTGCTTTAACTCACTGTTTTACTGCTTTAACTCATGTTTTACTGCTTTAACTCATGTTTTACTGCTTTAACTCGTATATTTATTAACTTTTATTTTGTTTTAATACTTTTTATTCTTTTTATTTTTTTTATTTTATTATTTTACTTTTATTATTTTATTTTTATTATTATACTTAGTGTTATTTACTTCATGCCTATTGTTATTATTATTTAACACACACACACACACCACACACACACACCCACAGATTTACACACACACACAGATTTACTTACACACACACACAGATTTACTTACACACAAGATTTACTTACACTCACACACAGATTTACTTACACTATGTCACTTATACACACATTCACTATGACACTTATACACACATTTACTATGACACTTTCATTTACCCATAGACAAATGACATTTAGCCCATAGGACACTTACACTATGACACGTATACACAACTATGTCATTATTACACACATACACTATGACACTTAGTACACACATTCCACTATGACACTTATACACACTTACACTCACTTATAGACACTTACATTTACCCATAGACACTTACACTCACCATAGACACTATACACACACACACACACACACACACACACACACACACACACACACATACTGCTTTAACTCATATATTTATTAACATTACATACCTTAAAGCAGTAAATCAGTAAATCAATAGAGGTGTTACATAACAGCAAGGGGATTAGTATGCTTTTGTTTTACTGCTTTACTGCTTTAACTCATGTTTTACTGCTTTAACTCATATGTTTTACTGCTTTAACTCATGTTTTACTGCTTTAACTCATGTTTTACTGCTTTAACTCATGTTTTACTGCTTTAACTCATATGTTTTACTGCTTTAACTCGTATATTTATTAACATTATGTTTTCTTTTATATTTTTTATTTTGTTTTAATACTTTTTATTTTTATTCTTTTATATTTTTTATTTTGTTTTAATACTTTTTATTTTTATTCTTTTTATTTTATTTTTATTCTTTTTATTCTTTTTATTTTTATTATTTTACTTTTATTATTATTATACTTAGTGCTATTTACTTCATGCTAAGAACATAATGTAAAACCACACACACACACAACAACACACACACAGCACACACACATATATATATATATATATATAATATTATATATATATATATATATATATATATATATATATTATAGTATATATATAATATATATATAATATATATATATTATATATATATATAAATATATATATATAACGATTAATTATTAAAAACATTTTATGTTTTTAATTTAACATACGTACATTTATATTACTCATTCAAATATAACTAAAATTATTTCAAAAGTTTCTTAAAACTTCTATAATAATCAATCATTATCCATAACAAAAGAATTTATTATTAACTGTTAATACTTTTGTTTAAAAATTTTATAACTATCAAGTTTTAAAATAACTTTTACTAAAATTTATGAAATTTATTAAAAACATATATTTACGTACCTTAAAGCAAAAATCAGTAAATCAGTAAGGTAGCCCTAGCACCCCTCTACAAAAGCGTAGCCCACGTTTTGTTCTATTGACTTACTGGTTTACATCATCTTTAGCCATGTAATAAGTATAAAAATAACAAAATAAGTTCTCTGCTAACATAACATGTGTATTTTTTTAACAAGCATTCTAAGTTTTAATTTAAAAATAACAATTATTAACTTACATTTATATATTATTCGCTCCATGTTAACTAAAAATATTTCAAAGTTTTTTAAATTAATTCCGGATTTTCTTTTATTTCTATGTACATTGACAATCCAACACGAGAAAACAAAACAACCCGCACTCCTTACAGATTCGACGAATCTGACCTCTCTCTGTAAAATGTGTTGAAATAACTACTTTAGCCTAAATTTAGGATAAGCCTTTTTTATCGGGGCGATTTAGCCTATACCAGGTCAAAATATATTTCAAATTGACCTTTTCTGTAAAAATGTGGTGCAATAACTACGTTAGGGCCTAAATTTAGGCCTAAATTTAGGATAAGCCTTTTGTATCCCATGCTGATTTAAGCCTAATACCAGGTCAAAAGGTAATTCCAGTATAGACAAGAATTCATTGTTATTATTATTTTTATAAATATATTTCAAACTGAAACATGCTGGATCGTTAAGATCCTTTAAGCAGGTAAGAAGGAAATGTTTTCCTTACCTGTGATTGGTCGGAGTAATCCTTATCTCTATATGACCTCGTATGTGATTGGTCGAGAATTATTTTATCGTCTTTTGAAAATTAACTTTGTTCTTAAAACTTGTATTTGAGCAGGTGTGTTTTATTATCTTTAGACCCCAAGCTCATTTTAAAAATTCATAGCATCATTTTAGCTGTTAAGCGGTGCACCAGTTATCTGATTTTGTATTAAAAGGGTTTTATTTTTACTAAGTGTATATCATATTATAATAACTTACATTGAGGAATAATTATTATTTTCAGCTAGAAAGATTAATTAATTCACTAGAATTTATAGTAGATCACTGTGAAGCAAAACGCAAGAGCGCCCGCAAGCGCGAACCGGTGCGGAAACGACGCATGAACCCGCCGGCGTAATATTACTACGCGGTCTCGCGAAAATGTGGAGCGTTGTATTTCAAAGTGGTAGGGCATACATCCTAGAGGATGATATCTTTTGGCCACCGTCCCATTCAGTATGTTATAATAATTAGTGTGTGCTGTACTGTATCAAGTATATTTACGAACCTTTATAACATGTTGGTTCAAGCATATTAGCTTATTTAAAGTCCTGGAATATCAGTGTTTATTACAAACCAAGGGAGGTATTCTCGATGGTTACCGAAGGCATACAACATCTGATATAGAAGAGGTTATGAACTTACATACTTCGATGTAATTTTGAAGTATAATTATATGATACCAATACTGGAAAATCCATAATAGAAATTACGGTTTGCACAATGAAGGGGAAGTGATTAGCATGTACACACATTGTGATTTAATTAATTAGTATAGTGAATTATGTAATAATATTTTAGATTAAACAACTTTTTTCATTATACATATAGAAGATTAAAACCGTAAAGACATACCTTGAAAAGGGAGGGAATGGGATAACTTCTATACAATAACTCTACGTCGTATATAGGTGTAACTTTTAGGCATATAAAACTTGTTTTACATTCCTTAAAGTAATAAAATCTTAAAGGCATACCACAAAGAGGAACATGGCCAGCGTCACATCCGGAGTATTTGTTCTATTTCCCTCAAGGAATTATAGCTTTAGGATAAATAAAACAAACTGTTTTTCTACAAAACAAAATGTTCTTTTCAAAACTAAATGTTTTTCAAGAAACTTTTACCAGTGAAATGGTATTTTCTATAAATAAAAAAAAAAATTTTCAATAAAAAAATAAAATGTATGAATCATAATATAGGAAACGGTATATTTGAAAATACAAAAATGCTGTAAATGAAAGTTTACAACGGCGTATCATAAGAAATATTTTCGCGACCGCGTAGTAATATAACGCCGGCGGGTTCATGCGCGGTTCCGCACCGGGTCGCGCTTGCGGCGCTCTTGCGTTTTGCTTCACGCGATCTACTATAAATCTAGTGAATTTATTATTATCTATTCTAGTGAAATTAATAATTAATTCTCAATGTAAGTATTTATTATAAATATGATATACACTTAGTAAAAATAAAACACTTTTAATACAAATCAGATAACTTGTGCACCGCTTAACAGCTAAAATGACTATGATTTTAAAATGAGTTGGGGTCTAAAAGATAATAAAACACACCTGCTCAAATACAAGTTTAAAGAACAGAGTTAATTTTCAAAAGACAATAAAATAATTCTCGACCAATCACATACGAGGTCATATAGAGAAGGATTACTCCGTACCAATCACAAGTAAGAAAAACATTTCCTTCTTACCTGCTTAAAGGATCTTACCGATCCCGCATGTTTATAAAAAATATTATTTATAAAAATAATAATAATAACAATGATCTTGTCTATACTGGAATTACCTTTTGACCTGGTATTAGGCTTAAATCAGCATGGGATACAAAAAGGCTTATCCTAAATTTAGGCCTAAATTAGGCCTAACGTAGTTATTGCACCACATTTTACAGAAAGAAGGCAGTTTTGAAATATATTTTGACTTTGTAATAGCACTAATCGCCCCGGGCGTACAAAAAGGTTATCCTAAATTAGGGCTAAACGTAGTTATTTCAACACATTTGTACAGAGAGAGGTCAGTTTCGTATCTGTAAGGAGTGCGGGTTGTTGTGTTTTCTCGTGATGGATTGTCAATGTACATAGATAATAATAAAGAAAACCCGAATTATTAAAAAAACTTTGAAATATTTTAGTTAACATCGAGTTGGGCGAATAATATAAATGTAAGGGAATAATTGTTATTAAATAAAAACTTAGAATGATTTTATTAAAATACATGTTATGTTAGCAGAGAACTTATTTTGTTATTTTTATACTTATTTCATGGCTGTAAAAGATGATGTAAAGCAGTAAGTAATAGAACAAAACGTGGCATAGCTTGGTGTAGAGGACTGCTAGGGGCTTGCCTTACTGATTATGATTATGCTTTAAGCGACCGTAAAATATATGTTTTTAATAAAATTTCATAAAATTTAGTAAAAGTTATTTTAAAACTTGATAGTTATAAAATTTATAAACAAAAAGTATTAACAGTTAATAATAAATTCTTTGTTCAAAGATAATGATTGATTTATTATAGAAGTTTTAAGAAACTTTGAAATAATTTTAGTTATATTTGAATGAGTAATATAAATGTACGTGTTTAATTAAAACATAAAATGTTTTAATAAATTATACGTTATATATATATATATATATGATATATTATATATATATATATAATATATAATATAATATATATAAATATTTATATATATTATATATATATATATATATATATATAATTAATATATATATATATATATATAATATATATGTGGTGTGTTGATGTGTGTGTGTGTGTGTTTAAATATAATAACAATAGGCATGAAGTTAATAACACTAAGTAAAGTAAAAGTAAAAGTAAAAATAATAAAATAAAAAGAATAAAAAAAAAAAAAAAAAATAAAAAAATAAAATAAAAAAAGTATTAAAAAAAAAATAAAAAATATAAAAGAATAAAAATAAAAAGTATTAAAACAAAATAAAAAATATAAAAGAAAACATAATGTTAATAAATATACGAGTTAAAGCAGTAAAAACATATGAGTTTAAAGCAGTAAAACATGAGTTAAAAGCAGTAAACACATGAGTTAAAGCAGTAAACATATGAGTTAAACAGTAAACATGATTAAAGCAGTAAAACATATGAGCTAAAGCAGTAAAACCATGAGTAAAGCGTAAAACAGTAAAAACAAAAGCATACTAATCCCCTTGCTGTTATGTAACACCTCTATGATTTACTGATTACTGCTTTTAAGGTATGTAAATTTAATAAATATATGAGTGTAAAGCAGTATGTGTTTGTGTTGGGTGTGTGTGTGTGTGTGGTGTGTACGTTACAAGTCGTCTATGGTGAGTTAAGGTCTATGGGTAAATTTAAGGTCTATGGGTGAGTGTAAGTGGCTATGGGTTCATAGTGGATGTGTGTATAAGTGTCATAGTGTATGTGTGTATAAGTGACATAGTGTGTATAAGTGTCATAGTGTAAGTTGTCTATGGATAAATGTAAGTGTCTATGGGTAAATGTAAGTGTCAATGTGAGTGCAAGTGGTGTATAAGTGTCATAGTGAATGTGTGTATAAGTGACATAGTGTAAGTAAATCTGTGTGTGAGTTGTAAGGTAAATCTGTGTGTAAGTAAATCTGTGTGTGTGTGAAGTAAATCTGTGTGTGTAAGTAATCTGTGTGTGATGTGTGTGTGTGTGTGTGTGTGTGTGTGTGTGTGTGTTAAATATAATAACAATAGGCAGGAAGTAAATAACACTAAGTATAAAAATAAAATAATTATAAAAGTAAAATAATAAATAAAAGAATAACAAGAATTAAAAAGTATTAAACAAATAAATAGTTAATAAATTACGAGTTTAAAGCAAGTAAAACATGAGTTGAAGCCAGTAAAACATGAGTTAAAGCAGTAAAACAGTGAGTTAAAGCAGTAAAGCAGAGAGTTAAGCAGTAAAGCAGAGAGTTAAAGCAGTAAAGCAGAGAATTAAAGCAGTTAAAGCAGTAAAACAAAAGCCTACTAATCCCTTAGGTAACACCTCTATTGATTACTGAGATTTACTGCTTTAAGTATGTAATGTTAATAAATTATATGAAGTTTAAAGCAGTAGAACATATGAGTTAAAGCAGTAAACCATGAGTGTTAAAGCAATGTAAAGCAGTTAAAAAAAGCATACTAACCCCTTGTCGCTATGTAACACCTCTATTGATTTACCGATTTACTGCGTTTAAGGTAATGTTAATTTAATAGAAATATGTGAGTTAAGCAGTAAAAACATATGAGTTAAAGCAGGTAAAACATGAGTTAAAGCAGTAAAGCCGTAAAACAAAAGCATCTAATCCCTTAGGTGTTAGGTAACACCTCTATTGCTTTTACTGATTTACTGCTTTAAGTATGTAATGTTAATGTTTTAATAAAATTTCGTACAGTAAAAATAAAAAAAATGTTTATATATCAGACAATCTGTTTTTTCTTCTTACTTACAATTTTTAAATATATAAATTAAAAAGTATTAAGTAAAATATAAAAGATGCCTGTAATGATTACAGATTTAGGTTCGCGAAAATGTTTTAAATAAAAATGTTTAAGTATGAAATAAAAATTATTTTAGCAGTATATACATATATTATATTTTTCAATCGTGCGGAAAGATTTCGCCTCGCGCACGCGGCGGCGGCGAACGCGGAAAAATATTGCGCCTGCGCGCACGCGGCGGGCGGGAACGCGGCGGACGGGACGCGGCGGGTCGCCACCTGGGTCGGGCTAGCATCCTTGCGGTGCGGGCTCATGCGAGCCCTGGTGTTAGCTTGTGAACAGGAGTGAAGGACACTTAATATTAACTCTTTCTTTGATGTAGGTAGAGATGAGCCATCAAAGATGATGTCATCAAAGATTGAATCATCAAATAGAGTGGTATCAAAGATGACTCATCAAAATTGAGTCATCAAAGATGAACCTTCAAAGTTTGGAGGCATCAATGC
>JABUQX010053850.1:0-7500 GCA_015478945.1 Trachelipus rathkii | reverse complement strand
AATTTATATCTGTGGAAAATCCCCAAAAATTAAATTATTTTCAGATTTTGCCCGAACATTCCTCTATATATTAAAGGAACAAAAAAATTGAAGATATCTACCAAAACATGACAAATAGTATTATAAAATACATTATATTCCAATAAAAAACATTATATTATCATATATTACAATAACGTTATATAATACAAGTTATATAATACAAACAATTAATGTTTAAAGTTATTTAAATTATTAATATTGCAAAGTAAAAAAGTTAAACATATTTGATTTTCTAATATTTTTTCATTTTATTATTATTATTTTTTTTTAACGAAAACCTTTTTAAATGTTAAACTCAATTATTTTGGACACTATATAACGCTAAGTTAAACAAGTATTCGGACCACCTATATATACATACCGATAGATATTATATATAACTATATAATCATATATAATATTAATAGTATATATATATATATATTAAATATATATATATATATATATATATATATTATATATAAATATATATTTCCGAGGAGTGTGGATTGCAAAGTTTTTTTTTAACGGAGCTGTGCTGTATTTCAAATGGCTAGGACTTAACAGTTATTGTGATAAGATTTTTTCAAAGTAGTCCTTCCACATCCGGAACACTGAACACACCGTCTCCAACGGTGTTTCCACTTTTGGAAGCATTCCTGGAAATTTTCTTTCGTAAAGGTGTTAAGAACCCTCTCCTTATTTGCCTAGATGTCTTCAATTGGGTCAAATCGTTTCCCTTTCAGCGAAATTTTCAATTTTGTAAACAGGCAGAAGTCGGCAGAAGCTATATCAGAGGAATAGGGTGGTTGCGGAAGCACAAGTATTTGGGGTTTGATAAAAAATTCTGTGATCGAGAAGGCCACATGAGCCGGTGCGTTATTGTGGTGGAGGAACCAATTTTTGCTTCGCCAAAATAGTTTTTAAGGTTAAGAATATATATATATTATATATATATATATATATATATATACTATATATATTATATTATATATATATATATATATATATATATATTATATATATATATATATATATATATATATATATAATATTAATATATATAATAATATATTATATATATATATTATAATATATATGAGCGCGACTCCATACACTCGAGCTGCTCGTGCTAAGCACGAGTTAGCATTTTATGTTATAGAAACGATCGATTTTTATAAATTCACTAATGTATACGATAAAATTCTCTTTTTTTTTCTTTTTTTTGCGAAAGTTGGTGAAATAAATAAAATTATTACATAATAAATATGAAAGATTATGCAAAATTGAAACCAAAAAAGTAAGAATAATCGCTATTAAATAATGCTATTTTTTAATCCATTAAAAAATGGGCGTCAGGTTCGTGCTCAAATCAAATAGCGGAGATTGTTATTGTGAATTTTAGAGTATAAAAATTGTATAAATTACTTAGTATAATAATATTGGTTTTTTAAATACTATACATAATAAAATAAAGAATTTTTATAACAAAGATATTTAATAAAATAAATAGAATAATAAAGAAATTAATGAAATACTAAGAATAATGGAAAAAAAAATAACTTGGAAATATTATAGTTAACCATGAATCAACTATAGAAAACGTTTAAGTAGGAGTAACTCAAAGTAATCTATAATATATATATATATATATATAATATATATATTACATATAATATAAATATATATATATATAATATATATAATATTAATATTAATATATTATATATTATATAATATATATAATATATATATTTTATATTTAGAGAGAGAGAGAGCACGAGTAGTAAAAAGTGGCTGGAGTCCTTGCTGAGTATACATATTATATATATATAATAATATATATATATATATATATAATATAATAATATATATATAGATATATATTATATATATACTATATATATATATAATAATAATATATATATATATATAATAAATATATTATATATATATATATATATATATATATATAATTAGTAGAGGAAATCAAATAACCTCAAACGCAAATGCGGAGCAACCCGCACAACTATTCTGACAAACCGCAAGCTGCAACCACAAACGATTGGTTGTTTCACCTAGTCTACCGCAACCGCACTGCAACCGCCCAACCCGGTTGTTGTAAAACTGGTCTCACAGCCGCAACTTGCGGTTGCCAGGAAGTTATCTTTTTAAAAATGCTCTCTCTTTTGCTATCAAAACTGCTCTCTCTCTCATTCTCCTCTTCTTCTCTTCTCCTCCTCTCTCTCTCTCTCTCGCTCTCTCTCTCTCATCTCTCTCTCTCTCTCTCTCTCTCCTCCTCTCTCCTCTCTTCTCTCTCTTCCCCTCTCTCTCTCTCTCTCTCTCTCTCTCTCTCTCTCTCTCGTCTCTCTCTCTCTCACTCTCTCTCTCTCTTATCATTAAAAGCCAAGAATCGGTTTGTATTACTCCTCAAATACTTCTGAGATAGGACAGCTTTACTAGTTTTGATTTTATTACTAATTGAAAAATGTATTACCTTATTGGAGATATTTGAAGAGATTACTAAAAAGTAAAGCTTTCATTCGTACTCTATATCACACGTAATTCCTTTTATTGTGTCATTAAAATCTCTTCACCAGACCTCAGATTTTGAGGCTGAAGAGGAAATTAAATCAGCTGTACAAACAATAAATTTCGGAGTTAACTGGAAGATTTGATAATTTCGAAAAAAAAAATCTTGTATGCCATCGCAAACATATCTAGATCCTCGATATAAAGGGAATTTTTTTTTACAACTTATTATTTTTTGAAGGAAGTTAGGAAGAAATACAAAACAGATGTAAGGAACTTTCTCCAAAGCATGGAAAAGATATAGTTCTATTAACAGACATCTTTAAAGAATTTGAACTGCAGAAATAAAGCAACCTTCAATATCCAAACCAAAAACTCTGTTGAACCATGAATCCTTATTTAATATCAAGTGTGATGATATACAGACATAGAGCTTAATGAAAGTGTCTTTGGATGAAATAGCAAAAATATCAACAAAAAAAAAAAAGGATCGATCCCGAAGATGATCCTCATGTGGTGGAGAGAAAACGAACATAACTTCAAAGAGTTGAAGAAGATGATGGCTAAAAGATATTTGTCATGCCCATCTAGTAGTTATACCAAGCGAACAACTTTTCAGCGGTGCTGGATTAATTTATATGACGAGAAAAGGATGAGATTAACAGAAAAAAATGCAGAAATTGTTATTCCCTTAAATGCTAACTTGCCGCTTCATAAACATTCAATTACAACGCGAAAACTAAAGAAGCATTCTTTAGTCGGAAACTTTCCAGCTTCCATGAGGGCGGAGAATGGGGAAAGTGGATAGTGTTGTGCATTGTGCAATGGGTCCTCTTTCCCGCAACTTATTACTCTTTGTATCTTTGATAAAGTAATTAACAATAAAAATAGAATTTAAATTTTTTAAGGTTATAATAATAATAACAATAATAATAATAATAATAATAATAATAAATAAATAATAATAATAATAATAAATAATAATAATAATAATTATAATCATTAAAAAAAAGAAGAAAAATAATATAAAATAATAATAATAGCATTTATTATCTATTATTATTATCATTATTCATTATTATTATATATTATATTATTATTATTTATTATTATTATTATTTTTATTATTAATTTTTTTATTATATTATTATTATTATTATTATTATTATTATTATTATTATTAGTAGTAGTAGTAGTAGTAGTAGTAGGTAGTAGTAGTAGTAATAGTAGTAGTAGTAGTAGTAGCACGTAAGAACCGCAACCGCAACCGCGGTTTTTGAAAAATTTAAGAACCGCAAAAAAACCGCAACCGCGGTTATGCAAAAATTCTGCTTCGCTCCATCACTATATATATATATATATTATATAGTATATATATATACTAATATATATATATATAATATATTATATATATATATATATATATATATAATATATATATATATATAGTAATATATATATTATATAATATATATATATATATATATATATATATAATATATATATATATATATTTACTTCATTTTTCGCGCAAAGGCTAAAGGACACTTTTATAGTATATCCTGATTGACTGTCTGCCCTCTAGGGTCCAAATTCATGATGCACGATACGCATAGAATCAAAGAAAAAACTCTACATTGTCTTCATATTCAACCGACTTCGTCGCTCTTTTTTCTATCTTGGAGGATTTGAACCCTTCCACTGCGATGATTGTGCCTTTGTTTCTTGGTCATACCCATAAACCCATGATTCGTCGCCTGTAAATACCCAATTTAACATATCTGGGTCATTTTCAACCCGATTAATCAGGCCTTGGGACACTTCAAGTCGGTGTTGTTTCTGGTGGTCTGACAACAATTTTGGAATGAATTTCGCGGACACTCGACGCATTTTCAAATCTTTAGTTAAAATTGACTGAACCGCGTAGAAACTTAAATTCAGTTCATCAGACATCTCCCTAATTGTTAGTCTACGGTCAGAGCGCACTAAATCGCGAACTTTCACAATGTTTTCGTTGGTTGTTGAAGTGGAAGGCCGGCCGGACAGGGGTCATCTTCGACTGATTCAACTGATTCGCTGAATTAACTGCACCAGATTAAAAACATTTGACCGGCTCAGACATTTATCCCCGTAAGCTATTTTTAAGAGTTCATAAGTCTCCGAAGCTGATTTCCCGGTTTTAAAACAAAATTTTACACAAACTCGTTGTTCCGTTTTTTCAGCCATTTTGAGAAATCAAAAATCCGCCGAGACACGACAACATGTCTTCACTCACCAGGATGCAACTCGGTACTGAGGAAAGATATCGCGCTGATCTTTTCAGTACGTTTCAAAGACAAAACAAGCTTCCCGTACAACACCCCCCCCCAAACCTGGCCCCCCCCCCCCTTTTTGAGCAGTGGCGCCACTGTCTTAAAACTTTCCATTTACACCTTCGTATTATATCATATATATATATATTATATATATTAATATATAATATATATATATACTATATATCATATATATATATATATAATTAATATTATATATATATAAATAATATATATATACATATATATATATATACATTATATATATATATATACATATATATATATATATATATATATATATCCCATAAAAAATGTCCATATGTCTTTTATGGGATAACTGGGGCCTTTTGTCTATATATGGAAACTGCTTGGGGGTTACATAAGCTTTTCGTCGCATGAGGAATAAGAAATAGCTTTTTAGCAAATGACCTATGGACATAATAAAATTTGACAATTGTTCACTTTACCGATGTAATCTACTCTATCAAGAATAGTTAAATCAACACCTTTGTCAGACCTAGTTACTATCAAATGAACTTTCAAATTAGAGGGATTTAATAGTAACTAGGCCTAACAAAGGTGTTGCTGTTGTTATTTTTGATCTAGTGCATCGCATTTAATTTGTAAAGTAGTTAATATAGTCCCTGATACCACTAAATTTGAAATTATAACAGGAAATTGTCTAAAACTTATTCATTCAGTGGAAGATAAACTTAACAGATTACTAAGGAGATTGAAAAACTCTGGAATAATTAATGACGAAACCTACAATTCTCTTTATTCATCGGGTGGTAAGCCATGGATCTTATATGGATTTCCAAAGTTCATAAACCTGATTGGTCAATTTGTCCAATTTTATTTGCTATATTATAAACTCTCAAAATTCTTTATTCCTATATTGGATAATCTAACTAAAAATAATTATACTGTTAAAGATACATTCTGTTTCGTCGCCGAAATCTTAAATCTTCCGGATTCTAATAAATATATTATGGTAAGTTTCGACGTAAAAAGTTTGTTCACGAACGTGCCTTTGAAAAAAACATTGGACGTTATTCTTAGTTCTTTATCTGCCAACACATACACTGTTAATGGTCTGAATAGATCAAGTTTCGAGGAATTATTATACATAGCTACGAAAGATATAATATTTTTGTTTAAAGGAAAAATTTATAAGCAAATTGATAGTGTTGCAATGGGTAGTTAGTCCTTTGGGGTCTACTCTAAGTAACATTTTCATGTGCTATTTTAATCTATTTGGCTTAATAAATGCCGGTTGAATTTAAACCGGTTTTCTACAGAAGATATGTAGATGATTCCTTTTTACTTTTTAAATTCAGAAATGAAATTGATATGTTTCTACAATTTATCAATTCAAAACACCAAAATATTAACTTCAGATAGTGGATATTGAAGAAGGAGACTCCCCCTGTCATTTCTTGATGTTAAAATATATAAGGAAAACACCAAATTTCTAACCAACGTTTATTGGAAGCGAACATTTACAGGATAAGCCACTAAATTCAATTCTTTTATCCTACACGATTATAAAATCAATTTACTTAAAATACTTTTTGATTGAGCATACATGATCTCATCTACATTTTTTAATCTTTCGAATGAACTGGACATCCTAAAGACGCTATTTCTAAAGAACGAATTCCCGGATTTTATTATAGGCATTATGTTAAGGAAACCACTTTCGTTAAAAATTCAGCAAATATCTTGCACTAAATTAACAGTACCTAAAGAAATTCTGTATATGAAATTACCTTTTTTGGGGAGAATGAGTTGCGAAATTGAACGCAGAATTAAGGGAATATTAAAATCAAATTACCCCATTTTTAAATTAAGATTCGCTTTTTCAAATGGAAATAAAATAGGAAAATTTTTCATAATTAAAGATAAACTTCCTTTACCTTTATTTTCATCAGTGATATACAAATACAAGTGCGGTGACTGTGATGCCACCTACATAGGAAAGACTACTCGTAGTCTTTCTATTCGCACTGGTGAGCATAAAGGCATCTCCTAAAGAACTTTGAAACATTAGCACTACCCCTCATATTCTGCAATCATATTCTCTTAAGAAAAATCATCCTGTACAGGGTTCAAATTTTAATATTTTAGACTTTGAAAGAGAGTCTGACCTCCATTCTTTAGAATCCTTATATATTTGTCACCACGCTCCAAAGCGGAATGAAAATTTACATACAGAAAATATTTAATATTTTAATACTGAAATAGAATTTTGACTTTTAATGTTTTTTTTTTTTTGGCTGTATATATTTGAAAATATTAATTTCGGGCGTGTAACGGGGGTGTGAATTGTGTTTCGAAGCAGAGAATATACTTTCCCCAGTATTAATATTCCCTAAGCCTAGTATATATATTAATATACCTATGTATATACGGTGATATGTATATATATAAATATATATATATTATATATATATATATATATATATATATATATATATTTATTTTTTTTTTTTTTTTTTTTTACGGTTATCACTACTGCCTTGCTTAATGTTCTTATTCAAGGTGTAGTGGCGCACGAAAAATGCGAAAGCGTTTCAATGATAAATGCGAAACGGTTAAACACCCAAATTGATTGGAACGAAGTACATCG
>JABUQX010053849.1:0-20000 GCA_015478945.1 Trachelipus rathkii | reverse complement strand
TCTCAGTGAAGGGCGAAATTGCAGAGAAATGAGAAGGTATTAGAGTGGGGGTGGGGGGTAAGGTTGTGTACAACAAAGGTCAAAATACTTATACAGACCCTTATCATTTAAATTGCCTTACATGGCATTATATATAAATTAAAATAGATCAGAGGGTAAAGGATTCGAACTCTCTTCCCCTCTCCTCCCCTCCCCTCCACTCCCTTCCCCTCTTCAAAATTACAGCTTCCTTCGAGGGAAAATGAAAAATGATCCTTTATGAAAAAAGTGCGACCAAAAAATAAAAGTCAACCAACAAAAATCACAACGACAAAAACTCGCAAAGAATCTAAAAGGTTAAGTAAGACTTCATATTTAGCTTTCTGGCTAAAAAATTATAAAGAGCAATTTATATATATATATATATATATATGTATATATAATATATATATATATATAATAATCATATTATATAATATATATATATACCTATACTATTACTATATACTATATATTATATTAATATATACTTACGTAGATATATACTAATATACCTATAATATATATATATATAATATATATATACTATAATATATATATATAATTTTATTACTATATATATATAATTTTATGATACATAAATTATTACTATAAACTACTATATTAAGTATACTTAATATACATCTATACTATATATATTACTACCTGTATACTATATACAGGTGTTTAACGAAACTTAGGGGACAAATTGCGATGATTATTATCTCCTTGTACCATTTACAAGTGTTTTGTCTTAAATAAAGTTACCTGTAAAGTTCCTCATTTAGTAAGGTTTAAATGAGTTGGGAGGTGCACAGATGTATGTTGTGGATGTTAAATATTGTTTGTTATTGTTTGCATGGATGTATTTATTATTATTATTAGCTATTATATTACTTATTATTATTATTATTATATTATTCATTATTCATTATTATTATCTTTATTATGTATTATTATTATATTATTATATTATTATTATTATTAATCTATCATTATTATTATTATTTAATATTTATTATTATGTATTAATCATTATTATCATTATTATTATTATTATTATCATTATTATTATTATTATTTATTATTATTATTATTATTATTATTATTCATTTATTATTATTATTATTATTGATTAATCTATTATTATTCATTATTATTAATTATCATACAATATTTATTATTACTTTTTTATTACTATTATTATTATTATTATTTTATTTTACATTGTTATGTATCTTTATTTAAATATCATGCATATTATTAATATTATTATTTATTTAATCGTTATTATAGATTATTATTATTATTATTATCGATTATGATTATTATTGATATTATTTATTATCTATTATTATTATTATTATTCTTATTATTACTTATTATTATTATTCATTATTATTATTATTATTAATTATTCATTATTATTTTTATTATTATATTATATGTATTTTTAATATTATTATTATTCATTAATTCAATTATTATGATTATTATTATTATTAATTATTATTATTATTATTATTTATTATTATTATTAATTATTATTATTATTATTATTTATTACTTATTATTATTATTAATTATTATATTATTATTATCATTATTATTATTATTGTTGATTGTTATTATTTTTACTATACTTCTTTGTTATTATTATTCCTTGTTCCTATTCGTATTATTACTACTATCATAGTAATATTACTTATCAAATAATTATTGTTTAATTAAGGCCATTCAATTATTGTTATTAGAAATATTAGGAGTATTATTATGATTTGCATTATTATTTGTATTATTATTCTTATTGCTGTATCCGTTTCCCGAGTAAATATTGCTCGAATACTATCAAAAAATATTCCTAGTATTGTTCATCCTATCTCTATTAATAAGGCGGTACCTATCAAGCAACCTAAGCAGTGGGGGTCCAATTTTAGCAGACATTCAATACCCCTGTTCTATAAGGTTACAACTTACATTGCAGAAGTTTCCATAGCCAACTCGTCACATCTACGCGGAACATCAACACCAATATTCACATCATACCCCTTGCACCTTCTAAACTCATGTTACCTACTAACTTGAAGACTCAGGTTAACTTTATTAAGACAAAACGCTTGCAATGTGTTCAAAGATAATATCCTCCAAATTTTTTTCCCCTTATTTCGTAAACACCCTGTGTATATCATATATTATATAATATATATATATATATATATATATATATATATATTATATAATATATATATATATATATATATATATAATATAATACTATATATATATATATATATATATATATATATATATATATATAATAATAGATATATATTATATATATGTATACAGTATAATATTATATTATATACTATATAACTATATATATATATATATATATAATCATATATATACCTATAGTATATATATATTATATATATATATACTATTATTATATATTATATACATATATACTATATATATATATATATATACTATATACTATATATACTAATAACTATATACTATATAATATATCTATATATATATATACTATATATATAAGACTAGCAATAAGGATAGCATAGATGAGACCAAACTTTTCCCGTTGACATTTTGGCCTTATTAAAAAGCAAAACATTTAGCAAACTTTTTTTTTTTTTTTACGTCGGTGTTTAGGAACCAAACAGTATAAGTTAAAAATAATATAAATACATATTAGAATACATAAATAATACATAATAATACACTAATAATAAACTCAATCAATCAATAATAATAATAATGAATAATCAATAATAATTAATAATAATAATAATAATAATAATAATAATTATTAAAAACAATAATAGTAATAAATCAGCATTCATTTCCTATCAGGAGATTTAATAAAGGTTACGTAAATTTTCAAAACCATCTACGCAAAGTTTATTGATATTATAATTCTATTTTGAACTAATAATATCATTAGTAATTTATATTAAATCATGGTATATCTTACTTGTAGCAAATCGAGTGTTAAATAACCTCCCCATTTTGCGGTTTATGCGTATGTAGGGTCTCCGTGACCATTTCCTAATGGTTCGCTTTTCTCTCTTGCGTTTTATTCCACACTCATCCTCCGGACAACATCTTACAACCACCTTTTATCCATATATCATATACACATACTTATATCCACACCCCTCTTCTAGACAACATCTTACAGACATCCCTATCCCTTATATCCCTATGTGTGGGGGAGAAGGAATTCCCCACATCATATGACCTGCGTGTCGCAGAAGGCGACTAAGGAACGATGGTAGTTGGGTTGGCTGCCCACTACCACATCTTTTGCCAGGAATGCTAATGCATGCCTCGGATTCAGTCATGTCTACTGAACCTCATATATATATAAATATACTATATAATATATCATATATATATATATTATACTATATATATATTATATATATTATATATATATATACTATATATATATATATATAACTATATAGTATATATATATACTATATGTATATATTATATAACATATAATATAATATACTATATATATATATATATATTACATATATACTTATTATATATATCATATATATATACTATATTATATATATATATATATATATTATACCTAGTACTATATTATATATATATATATATTATATATATATATATATTATATATATATTCTATACTATAATATATATACTATATATATTCATATATATACTATATAATTATATAATATATATAACTTATACTAATATATAATCTTATATTACTAATATATAATATATACTATACTAATATATATATATATATATAGGCCAGCCTCCCGAAAGCATCATGCATGTAACTAAAAAATTATAACAGCTACAGGAAAAAAATAACATTTATGATGATGATGATGATGATGATGATGATGATGATGATGATGATGATGATAATGATGATGATGATATTAAATATAGATGAGTGACTTATCCTGCTTCGTATTTAAGCTGCAAGTAAATTCCAATCCAATATTTATTATGTTTAATATATAATTCAGAAAAAATTTTATGTAATGTTTTATATGTTTTTAGGTTTTTATAATGTTTTACGTTTTAATAATGTTTTTTTTTTTTCATATTTCTATAATGTTTTCATATTTTTCTATGATATTATAATGTTTTAGTTTTTTTTCATGATTCGATTGTCCATGTTTTTATAATGCTTTATGGTTTTAAGAATTTCGGATAATGATTTAATTAAAGTAAACTTACAATGATTTACCTATGATAACATCATTATTGTGACAACATAACATAGCAACATAGAGCCAGTTTAACATAAGCATCAGGACAAAACATAGAGAACTCACACACAATAACAGTAACATCTCACCCATAAAATAATCGACTGGCGCTAATATAACATATCAAACATAACGCAACGCACTATAAGCAATTAAAAGACAAGCACCATTTTTCCAAATACATTGAAAAGATACGCAAGTACAATTCATTCTAGTTAAATTTGAACTTGGCATACAAGCTTCGCATAATAATAATAATAATCAAAATCAAAATCAAAAAAATATTTATTCAGTATAGTAGTTACAATTTTTATCCTTTAATGACAGAGATACACATATAATTTTATATTACTTACAAAATTTCAATACGCAATAAATTAGGATGCCAATTCTTCCCTCCTATCTCGAACATGGCGGATCGACTAAGTTGTAACACAGTGCTGTCGTCTTTAAGCCCCGCAATACATATACTTCATTTCTTAGTATTTTATCATTGTTAATCTACGCTATATTTTGAGCCATCAACACTATGCTCGATGCCCTCCTTCCTCTTCAATAGTAACTCTTTAATCATATTAAATTCGTACAATTACCATAGATCATCCAGGCGTAAATTAGCCATAATGATTCTAATACCTAGTGGACTATGCCGATCAGCCTGTGTAGCTATGGGAGTTTTTCCCTAATCTTACATAATTGTTACAAATAGTAACGATATGTGATGCAATAATAATAATAATTACATACCATAATCAATTAATCAATAATTAATAAATAATAATAATAATTAATATTAATAATAATAATCAATAATTATAATATAAAATAATAATAATAACTAATAATAATAAATTAATAATAAAAACAACAATTATTTAGATCTTACGTTGCCTCGACTTCTACATGTCGCAATTGAAAACTTAATATTAATGCAAAGATCAATAATTCTTCTCAATCCCAGATTATCATATCACGATATCGTTGCATACATCCTTCGTGGCTTTCAAACGTGATGACAGGTGTTAATGTCTTTATTTGAGAAACTCAAAATTCTACCACAAGCTGTCCTAAATTTACTCTTGAAAACATCTGAAAATAAACTCCGTTTCCACATTTTTAGACGTTAAACTCTCCTTTGATTCCACTAGTGGAGCCCCACCACAAGTATTCTACGCAAACCTACTGACCCAAAGCCTATATACCTAATTTCAGCTTCACACTTACCCCTTAGCTTACAAAATCGCCCTAATTAAACCTTTACTGCATAGAGCTTACCGCATCTGGTGCTCTGACTGCGAAACTTTTTGACGCAGAGCTTTCAAGAATTAAACAAGAATCTTGCTATTAATAACTTTCCCCAATATCTACTTGAAGATACCCCTCATTAAACCTTTTATAAATAAGCAAAATTGTCGAAAGAAAACGGCTAGAGATCCTAAGGGGATTTTTTTGACATTCTTTTTTAGATTCGCAAACAATAGATCGCATTTAATTATGAAAAAGTATCCGATTTAAAGAAAATAGTTCAGTTATCACATCAAGTCCAAATTTTTTTTTCTCTTTTTAAAAAAAAAACTTAAAAAAAAAGACCAAGCTAACTCACACCTTAGATGTCATCTACCCAAGCCATTGAAACTTTCTCTCTATGTTTTCTGACAGAGACCTCAGTGGGGGACCTAAGGAAGGTGAAATCACGGTTGGTATACCAAATTTAACTGCTAATAAAGATGGCTGTAATGGCTCTTACATCGGTTATACCACTAATTCTCTCAAACTCCGGGTCCTCACAACATAGATTTACAGGCCCCAGTAAGCACTTCCTTTGAACCAACGCTTGAAGAACGAAACATGGACTCCAAAAACCCAATTCTCGACATTTCTAATTTGCACACTCTCGCTACCACCGAGCGGGAAATTTTTTGAATTGAGGCTCTCTTAATTTAAAAAAGCACAAAGCCGATTATCACAATGTCAAATTTAGTACCTGGGTTCATTTTGAATCCATTGCTTTTTATGGTTTGCATTTGTGATGATCCTTGTGGGATATTGTTGATTGAGTTAGACCGTTAGCGATTTACATTCAGTTACATAAAACCTTCTAATTTGTTACCTTCACACTTTATGATTTAACTTAAACATTATTTTAACTTTATCAATTGTTAAATTTAGTCTTTGACACCCTCGTCTCCGATTGATGCCTGAAGTGGCCAGCCGAAATATAGATTAAAAGTTCAGAAAGCGGTTGTTCTATTTTATATCCTAGAATCAGTCCCTGAAAAAAATCAAATCATGAAGCCGGTTGATCACCTTTAGAACAAATTGGAAAGCTGTTCAATCTACATTAATTAGAAGCTGATATCCTCAGTCCCAGCACTACCTATCTTAATCTTCCTAAATCGTACATAGACTACTAATTACATAATAATAATAGATCAATAAACTCCTTAATATATACATATACAGTAACCTTAATACAACTATCACACTACACAATCAACATAACCTAATCATCATAATAGTTATACACTACACCATACCGTTCTCATAACTTAATACTACATCACACTAATCATACTAACTAATCACAAGAATAACTATATTACGATCAATACACACTATCCAAAGCAATCACATCACATCTACATCACGTACTACAACACTACTATTAATAAATATAACAAATAATACATTAAATAAAATTCAAATAATAATAATAAAATTAATAATCAAATAAAAATAGACCCTATCACAATAATGAATAATCATAAACACTAAATAATACTCACCCAATCAATAATAAAACATACATACAATATATTACATAACCATACAAATCACATCTTACCATTAAGCATATGATACTCAACACATACCTCGAGCGTTAGACTATCCCCGATCAAGCGGTAGTACACTATGTTATTTAAATTAACTCACATACTTATGTGTGCAATAAGACCCAACAATTTACATGAATCACATAAACTAAATAATAATACACAATAATAAATAATAATCCTCAATTAGAATACATAATAATGATAATAATACATAATTAATACATAATTAACCGATAATAATAATAATGATTACTTATTATTATTATCTAAAGATAATCAATAATCATCAATAATCAATAATCACTATATATATAATTACCATACATAATAATAATAATAATTAGATCAAGATCAACTAATAATAATAATAATAATAATATATCAATAATAATATAATAATAATCGAATAAATAGACAATACCATAATACTAATATTAATATAATAACAATAGATAATAATAATAGATCCTTAATAATAATAATATCAAATAATTAATAATAATAATACATATAATAATCAAATAATACATAATAATAACAAATCACAATAATGAATTCACGTCAATAGATAGATACACATCAGATTAAATCAATCAATAATCCAATAATAATATAATGGTCTAGGTATAAATAAAAAAAATATACTTAATTAATATTTAAAATAAATCAACTCAATAAAATTTATCACATAATACATAATTAACATCATATAAAAAAAGACACAATACTATAAATAAACCAATATTGTACATTCACAACACTAATTAATATGATGAATACAAACATAACTACATAATAATTCTTAACATATACTAATAGCAGCTCGAAATAAAACTCAGACTAGATACTAAGATATGTACTATACATTAAGTAAGTGTCAATTTACGTATAACTAATCTAATAATCAAATAATAACTACTATAAATGTAATGAATACGCCTCACTCACTCTAAGATCCAATTCAGATACATACTCACTCAATGATGACACTGAGATACATATAATACATAATAATGGAAATAATATTAACTCGATCTCATGAGATGAATGATACTCACATACCTTACATTAATATAAACGGTTAGCAATTATATATAGCTGAATAATAAATAATAATAGTAGAATCTATATGATATCAGATTAATCTTGACAACACATATTCAGTGTTATATTTGTTGGTGAACTTATATGGAGTATAAATAATCTCACATGACAATGAATTAAACTAGTGATTACATCTTATCATCATCCCATAATCTCTATAACTAGATTATATGAATATCTCATATCTCCAATTTTACATGAATATTCATCTATCGTTGAATTATCATATCCCAACTTCACATAATGCAAAAGCACTTGCACTCATATGACTCTAGTTCACATATTGCGCATCAAATTTGCGATAAACATACACGATAAAATGCATACCCTGAGATAGAATAAGTTATAATTACATCAAGAGCGTATTGTAATGGAACAGATTTTTAAGTTTATAAGTTCAGATAACAAATCTCATACACCGACCTTTGAAATATCAAATAAATCGCAGATTGAATCGAGATCCACTTCAATAATGCTACTAATATGTATGAGATAATTCAATAATGATACATCTATAACGTAGTATTAGTACAATTCTAGTGATATATATCAAATAAATAAAATCTATACACTTAACATAAATTATTTATTACTCCATTAATAATATATAGCATAATAATTATATAATATACTAATTTAATCAATATTAGATAGATAAATAATACATACATAAATTATCATAATAATTATATATTATAGTATTAGTATATAAAAAACTATATGAATCATAACTTAATAAAAAATACAAAATAATTACATCAAATTACTCACGCATAATAATCATAATAATAATAAATTCATCAATCAATGTCACAAAAATAATATTAATAATAACTGAAATATATAAATACCATAATAATAATAATAACATAAATAATAATCATACACCATAATTAATAAAAATGATTTGAATATTATAATTAATATTACATATACTCCTACATAATAGATAATTAATAATAAATCAATAAATTAATATCATTCATTACATCATATTTCAACATTACCCTCATGTGAATGGCAAGTTGAGATATCAGTCAAATAAACTCACAACTCACAAATATTATTTATATAACAATTATATCTAAATAACTTAAAATAATAATAATTATAATAAAACCTTTAAGTAAGCCTATCATTCGTCATATATGTCACTACCGCTCATCACTCTTATACAATCTTTAACCAATATGTAGACTCGTTCTTTTTCAAGGCTTACTCTCACTTTTCTTTACATTCAAGACTTTATCGCTCATCCTTCTATTCCCCCTTCTGGTAATGTTCTGTTATCACCAGTTTTTAGCCTTTAGGACAGCTAGACTGCCTGACTCTGCTATAACTTCCAATTTTAATCCATTAAAACACCAGCGACCACTGCGCGTTCACATCTGTATATCTTCGATACCCATTGCTCGCTTAGTGCTTCTACATCTCTACTCGCCCTCTGCGTGAAGATTACATAATCATTCATATGATAAGATTCACGCCTTATAATCTTAGGGATGCTTGCATGCCGCGCGTTTTCATATTGACTGATCTTATCCGTCTTTGCTCTTTTAAACGATCGATTCGCACTCTCTGAACCTTTTTAAGCTGTCTCTTCTTATATACATACAATTCTATAATTACAACTAATAATCAATAATATCTATATAATCATACGACGTACTACCAAATAACATTATTTATACGAGCAGTACATACGAGAAGTATTCCAAGAAGCCGACAAGTCAGCTTCATCAATGAGATCAATAATATCTCCATATCACTAATATCTATACCAGAAAAGTCAATGAACTTTTCACAGCCAATAATGTTTCTCACGTCTCTTCTGGTCATATGCTAATATCCACAATAAAAGTCGCGCAATGGCCATTGAAGGCCAATTACCTTAGAAGAACCCATCCTCTGATAATCAGTCGTCATCCAAACCCATTATCACGCATGAGATACCTCTAGTCGAGCCGCCCGTGTGGGCAAAATGTCATTCTGCTCATACGATACATGGGCAAAATGTATGTGTAGATTAATGGGACAGATAGCGGTAGAAATGCCTCATTTATAAGTACGTATGTTACATTCATGAAAGCTAAAGATGATATGTAGATTATCTAATAAGATTAATGAGTATTGATATCCAATAATAATAATAATAAGAATTATATAAGATAATTAAATTGTGGTTTGAAATACATTATAACTGGAATCAATAGAGTAATAATCAATAAGATAAGTAGATGGATTAATAGAGTAAAATGACCATAATAAACAAGTAACGCCGAGTATTTATTTAGCACTCTCGAATATAGATGAATTAATATATATCAAATATATAATCAAATTTAGAAATATGAGAAAGATAAAAATTACATGGTTCAAAATCGAACATAATAATAAAATTGATAAATATTTAAATAAAATTTTAGAATAAAATTATTAATACAGTAACAGTAATACATTAAATACCATTGGATTAAATTAGATATCTATAAATAATCTAAAATTAATATTAATAAATAAAATTAATATAATATATATTAATAATTAATATAATAATAAATTAATAATACATAAAATCAAATAATATGACATATAAATAATTAATTAGCATCAGTAATTCAAACTAATAATTAATATATATAATAATATAATACATAAAATATAAATAATAAAAATCATTATCATAATATATATTATTAAAAAAAATACATCAATAAATAATATCTTATATAATATTAACAATTTAATAATATTATAATAATAATAATTAATAATAATATAATATTAATACACTATTAATATTAATATTAATAATTAATAATTAAATATAAATATAATAATAATATAATAAAAAGTGTAATAATAATTATATAATAATAATAATAATACATGAATAATAAATAATAAGTATTACTACTAATGAATAAATAACATAATAATAACTAAATACACCTAATACTAATATAATAAATTAAATAATTACCTCAATATATATAAATACATTAAATAATATATATAATATAATAATCAAACTAAAACTTATATTAAGATTCTGGACGGTAAAAGTTAAAGAGATAATAAATTATATACATATACTATTATGATATTCCAATATTTTAACAACTTCATTATATTACTAGCTATATTTAATCTAATCGATATATAATAACATAATATAGTTTTCTTTGGGTATCTAGAAATGTGTCTACTAATATTGCTAACACTAAGTTATCGTTCACTTAGATGAACTTCAAAAAATTATATATTAATTAATACTATTTATATGTTATTATAAAATATATGTCATAATATAATAATACATTAGTATTAATCAATTAAATATATAATATAATTTAATTAATTTAATATATATTAGATTATTAATAATAATATATTATATATAATTATTTTATATAAATATATTATTAATAATATTAATTCAATTTTAATAATTAATAATGTTAATATATTAAAATATATAATTATATCTAATTAAGTTTATTTATTTAATTTCATATTTCAAATATATAATAAAATACAGCCTAATAATCGGGATACAGTATAGATCGGCTGATATAACTGATAAGTATTTAATTGATATGTCCTAATTAAAGTATGTTAATCATATACCGCTATATTTTCACAGTGAAATCGATAATGAAGTGACCCTAACGTATAGACAGAAATAAATCGATAACCTAACTCAATCTAATATAATATAATATATAAAATAATGAATTAAGAAATATAGATAATAAATATATAATATATAATTAATTAATTATATCAATTTTAGTAACTTTTATTTGCAATAAACACATAATCAGAACTTTTGAATAAGTATAATATATTTCACATTGTATGCAGCTATTAAAATATTTGCACACTTGTAAGATCTAGTGTGCTGGTATATTTTAAAGTTTTTATCCTTGGGGGTAACAAGTATTATAAGGCAAAATGTTTTTGAATGAGAAATCGTAGAAGATATTGAAACTATTCTAACTGAGTAACGTACTACTAATACTACTACTACATACTATAGCTATAACTTTAACTTAGTTCCATTACTATATTACTACTTAATTAATACTAACGGTCATAACAACAATATAAAAAAAACAATAATAAATTAATTCAATAATTAATAATAATAATAAACTAACATACATAATACTTATAGAATAATCTATAATACAATAATAATAATAATTAAATAATTAAATAAATTAATTAATAATAATTAATAAATTAATTTACTTCTACTAATAATAATCAATAATAATAATAATAATATAAATAATCTATAAAAAATAAAAAATAAAAAATAAATATACATAATAAATAATAAATACAAAATTAAAAATATACAAATATAATTAATAAAGATAAATAATATAAATAATATTATTAATTAAATTAATAATTATTCAAAGTAAATAAAACTGATTAATTTAGTATGTATTTTAGGGAATCGATATATAATCAATATCATAATAATTTTTTTAAGATAGAAATTAATGTATTATATTACGATAATTAAATAATCATAATTAAGTTGTCAATATTATGAAAGAAAACTCAAATAATTACTATAACTATAATTATATTAATATAATAACTACATAATAAAATATAATAATACATCAATCATATCAATAAAAATATCATTAATAAATAATTACATAGAATAATCAATAATACATTAATAATAAATCAATTAATTATATATATCAACCAATATTAAGATTAAATAATATAATAAAATCAATTAAATTAACTGATAAATATAATAATAAATTAATAATAATAACTTGTATTACTACTACATATATTAATAAAACTTACAAAAGAATAAATCAAATAATAACTTTTACGGACAATATAAAACCTAATAATATTAACTTTTACTTGGAAAAGAATAACCTAATAGTTAATAAATAATATAAGAATAATAATAATAATATTATTACATAATAATAATTAATAATAAAATCTTGGTTACAAAACTTTTTATATACTGAAAAAATTTACTGAGGATATTTATTATTTAAAATATATAAATATACTTAAATATATATAAATTATATTAATATATAAATTAAATAATTAATTAAATTATATCAATTATATTATTAATAATATATACATATTTTTCAAAAACTTTATATCAGAGTAAAAGAAAATTAATATCATATATGGAATGAGTCCAATATTTTAACAACTTCATAATATTAGCATTTTTATAATTATATTACTATTAATAATATCAAATAAAATTAATTTTCCCATAGTATCTGGATACTTAAGGGATTCTATCATAATTATTGCAACACAGTTATATATGTCTATGTCATTTGAGACCCAAAATAATATATACTTTAAATATACCAATTTAAAGTATCTATACAACGATTAATAATTTAACAATATTTATAAACTAATCATATAAATTAACTATTAATTAATTAATACAACCATATACTAATTAATTATAAATATTTATAAAGAATAAAATATAATATCAATAATTTATAAAATATTATAATAATATTAATAAATAATATATTTAATAAAGAAAAATGTCTATTAATTGATTGATTGAATTGATAATAGTGGAATCCAAATCATTAATACATACCGGTTTTAATTAAAACAACATATTACATGCAATAATAATAATATTAATAATAAATACTAATAATATAAAATTAGATAATAAAATAATTTAATTAAATATATAATATAAAATAATAATAATCTAAATATATAAATATATAAAATAATAATAATAATAATATTAATTTAATAAATAATAATATCATAATATAAAATATATATACTATTTATTAAAATATAAAAATGTATAAATAACAATTTAAACATTTCCCAAACCTTGTAAGATTAACTAAAATTAATAAAACAGATAAAAATATTACCATTAATGATTCGTTGTTTTATATTATCTAGTAATTAATAGTAATCCATACAATCAATATAAATTTAGTAATGCCATGCGTTCCTTTAATTAAATATTTTACACCATAAATACTATATACTGAACAGTATAATAATAAACTATTAATAATATTAATAATTTAATAATAAATTAATAATAATTAAATAATATAATAATTAATAATAATAATTAAAATAATGAATTAATAATCATAATAATCATTAATTAAATAATTAATAATATCCATTATATAATAATTAATAATCAATAATTAATTAATAATAATACATAAATCTATATAATAATACATAATAATATCAATATTAATAATAAAAATAATAATAATTAATAATAATTATAATATATTATATAATAATATATAATAATAATATAAATTAAATAATAATAATTAATAATATATAGTTATATAAATAATAAATTATTTGCTGCTGTTTTTCTTCTTATATTAACTTATATAATTAATAATATTTATATATTAAATTATATTAATATATTCATATAATGGATGAATTAATATAACTATGAATATCAAGATGAGATATTATTTAGATGGACTAGCTCATCGACATATATCTTTTATTATATGTGAATGATTTAGTTTTATATATATATATGAGTATATTTATATATAATACAAAATAAATATATACTCTAATTAATATAATAAAAATATGAGTATATCTAATATAATAATATCATACGAGAGAGAGCACTCAATAAATAATTAAATATCTCCCAGTGAACTCAAATTTGCCATAAATAAATATATAATAATGATATTAAACGATTTTGAGTGTATATAAATAATAATTTTAGATAATTCCATAATAATTAGTAATCCGGAGAATAATATGACCCGATAATATGAGATGAACTGAATAATAGATAACTACATAGTTAATAGTAATAGTATTAGTATTAATAGTATTCTTACTATATTAATAGCTTTTTTTGAGTTTACTTTTAAATGGCAATATAGTAATAGTACTTTTATATAACTATTAATTTATATATTATGACAATTTTCATTAGAGTTTACTTGTAATACTTGGATATTAATGGTAAGATATTTCATAATTAATTCTATAAGGAATAGTAAATCGTTATAGACATTTATTAATACACATTTATATTATACTACCACTTGCTTGTCTAGGTTATTTATCTTAACTAACCTATAGGAAGGAGGTTATTTTATGTTGAGCCACTATTTCTTAGATTCGTATGATCTCTTTTGAATTTTAATTTGTAATTATTATGTAAAAGTTCCATTGTAATTATACATATAGCTTTGGCTTTCCAAAGCTTTCTTTTATGTTGTTCTTTATTAATAGAGCAGTAGCTTCATAGGTTTTCTTCACTTAATATTAATGTTAAATATCTTATTATAAGTTTTTTTACAAGTTTTATTATTATTATCATGTTAAATATAGGATCATTAAAAGGTTATTTATGTATTCTCTGATTTAACAGTCGGATGAAGCGTTTTTGCATCAAAATAACCAAATTAATAGTTATCTGATTTGCTAGCTATGCCATAGACTGTAAGACAAAGTAAATAATTAAATACATATAAGTATATGGGCTGTATTATGTGTTCTTGATAATATACAATCATCTTAATCATAATACACATATTAATATATATATAGACTCATAAGTACCAAAGGTGTGTAATATATAGCCAATACCATTTTGTCTTACATTAGTAGCCTAATTTTTTTCACTAGTACGAGTTCAGATGGCAAGCACCATTTTACACAACTCATATATCAAGAACATATAATTTAACATTTATAAACTTTATATATATATATATATATATGATTTATTATATTATTATTATTAATATATATTTAATTATTATATATTATATATATATTATATTAAGTATATTATATCATAATATAATATATATATATAATATATATTAATATCAATATATATAATATAATTATAAATTAATACTATATAAATTCTAATATATATAAATAATAGATAATATATATATACTATATTTATATTATTTATAAATTATATATATATTATAATATATATTATTTATTATAATTATATATTATATGATATCTATATATATATAATAATATATTATATATATATATATATAATATATATAATAATATTATTATATATATAAATATATAATATATTACTATATATATATTATATATATAATAATATAAATATATATTATATTATAATAGTAATATATATTATATATAATATTATACTAATATTATTAAATATTTATATATATATAATATATTACTATATATACTACTATTTATATATATATCATAATAAATAGTTTGAATATATATAATATATATGTTATATATATATATATATAATATATAATTATAGTTTATATATATTACAATATATATATATAGTATTAATAGTATTTATACTTATACTATATATATATAGTATATATATATATTATGTATATATATATATGGACTATATATAATATATTATATAAATAGTATACTATATAGTTCATATATATAGTAAGCTAATAATAATATATATAATAACGAAAATTTTAGAAATAATATATGAATTCTCTATTAAATATATTTTTAGATTCTATTGTAATAATAATCAAAATATACGGCACTAATTACTAATATGCTCACTTATGAAATATATTATAAAAGCAATTGATTAAAGGAAACATTAAGACCGAACCACTTCACTCACTATCATTATGCTATAACTGAACACAAATTTCAAATCTGAATGCAATTCATTACCGATGTGCTCTTTTACACGGAAATTTTAATTGTTTCAAAACATGTTTAGGCGGGCGAAAATATATTGAATATGAGAGTCGACGCTACAAAAATAAAAAAATGCCATAATTTAATTACGATATGTTTTGTACCATACTTCTGGTTATATACTTTTCAGGATTTATACAAATAATTTCTGGAAATCAAAAGGACATGTATTGTTAATTACATTAAATTAACATTTCGCAAGAAATAAGGCTTGGACGTCTAGCCCAGTACTATTTATAATATATATATCCCTATATAGTTAATATACTTTCATATATATATTATAATATAAATTATATATATATAAATCTTATTAATTTATATATACTATACTTACGTAGTTAATGTATATATATAATATATATATATATATTATCGGTATAGTATAGTGATCACCTATTATATCACTATATATAGCTATATAGTTATACTATATATATATATATATATATACTTATAATATATATATCATATATATACTATATATATAGGAATATATATATAGATTATATATATACTATACCTTGAGATTCTATACTTAATATATATATAGTATAATCATATTTACTATATTTTACATATGATACTATATATATATAATTATATATATATATTTATATATATTTATATATATAGTATATATATATATATTATTACTTATAATATAGATATATATATAATTATAGTTATTATATATATATAGTTATAATATATATATACTTAAATATTTAATATGTTTACTTCATAAGTATCTATCATCATCTAAACGAAAGTGCCGCTTAAACCTTCTTGGTTTCTTACTATGATAACAATCTTTCAATGCCTCTTGCCAAAAACATCTCTCAACCAACTTCTGTAAACTCTGCCTTTCGCGTCCTCTTATTCGAATCTCGATGGCTCCGTCGCCTAAATTTGCACTGATGGGTTTCTCTAATTTTAGACTTCTCATTTCCTCTAACTCAACCCTGGATCGAATCTCTGGCATTCTCCTCCTCCTTCTTAGCTTCCTCTCAGGCTGTCCTACTGTCTTTGGGCCTCGTGATTTACATTTGATCGGACAGTGCATGGGCTCCTGAGATCTCATGAACGTTAGGAAGGCGCGTGGCCCGGATGGCCATTCAACCTCCCCGGAGTTTTAGACTACGGGAAATTCGTGCTTACGTGCTTGACCCCGCCCCTCGGTTCAACGTGATGATTCTCTATGTCTCGTATACTAGCACTTCCCTCAGTGTTGGACGCACGCACACAATGTTCAACCTACGTGCCGAAAAAAGGATACGCCGCTCTGACTCCTTCTAAACACTATTCGCCCCTAATAGCTCTCTACTTTGTATCCTCTATCTACAGATCCTTCCTTGAATGTACCCCTTCTCAAACCCTCACCTTGCTTATGACCACCTCTCCGGAATCTCATTTCTTCTTCTTCCGATCGCCAGTATGGCCTTTGGCGTTCGAGGTCTACTGGCTGGGCAGATATACTTCCAATATGTAACCGATTCATGGTTTTCCGCTCCTTAGGCAAAACCTCACGGGAAAGAAGGTAACTTGCGGTTGGTGCGTCTTGACATATCCCAAAGCATGCATTGCGACCGGGCTTGGCCACGCGTCACTGCCTTCTCCAAGTCTTCCCCCTCCTTTGGGTTCTCCTTTCCTTTGCTTACTTATTGTCTAAGCTTCCTTTCAAGACTCGCTCAATATCGGCTGTGGTTGATGGAGCGCCTTCTTCTTCTTCTTTTTCTCTCAATAGTTGTGTTCCTCAGGGTTTCTGTCTCTATCTCCTACTTTATTTCCTACTTTTTATTAATGATCTCTCCACCTGTCCACATCTAACTCTATGCCACTCATACTGGCGATGCACTTCGACCCTTCATTCTTCTAACTTCATTTCAATTTCTGCTCCCTCTTTTTACTTCCTAGTAGAATTGCCTCTCGTCCTCAATCTTTCCGATTTCGTATTCTCCGCTGATCTGGATAGAATTTCCGATTGGGGTAGCATCTCAAACCTTGTGAAATTTAATATTCCTTTAAAATATTACTTCAACTCATTTTCATCTCGTCATCTTACTAAAACACCACCCTAGCATTCCTATCTCTTTCGACTTGAGTATCTCTCGTCCCTCTCCTCGTTGTACGCAATAATAAACATCCAAATTGGCCTCAACATAAAACAAAAAAATGTCTTGGAAAACCTCACATCCACATAACGCGTTTGCTAGGGCGGGCCTCAAGAATAACTGGGAAGTTTTGTTTAAGACGTGCGCTGAGACTTTTTTTCCTCCATCTGCCAGTTACTCCAGGCTATACAAGCACGGTCTACATCCGCCCCTGTATGGCTGTGCACTGGTTCTTCATATACTGTGCGAGGCTTTTGGTTTTACTCTACCCGGCTTTTGCGACAGAGGTCGAGTCAGAAAGCCAAAAGGCTTAATTTATAAACTGTTCTTCGCTTACTTTCCACTTCACTTGACCTCTCTATCTTGCAGGCCGAATGTTGGATGCGTTTTATTCTCTTTCATAGGTATCGTAGCCGGCAGGTGTTCCGAGGGGAAATTATTGACCACTCGCGTAAACCACCACCTTTACGTCGCGCTCCTCGCAGCATCCAAGTGAGGTTCGCTTGTGTTGCTCAACGAGTTTGTGTTATTAGAAGTATTGCGTACCTCCAAGGCTGTCGCGCGTGTATTAGCTTCCGTCTCTTTCCTGGCCACTCTCTGTTCTTGTGGAAACTCTACTTCCCATTCTTTCTAGTTCGTTTCCTGCTGAATTTAATCTCCACTGCACGCTTTTAAAGCCTGCGTCTGATGCCTGTACTATCTGCAGTAATTTGACCGGCTAGCGGTGATGCAATTTCTTGGCGTTATGTTGTGTAACCATACCTCCACTCCCTGAGAGTAGTGCTCTTGCAGCCCGTGAGTTTGGGTCGATAGGTGAACATTCAGCTGTGTGTAATTAAAAATAGA
>JABUQX010053848.1:0-7500 GCA_015478945.1 Trachelipus rathkii | reverse complement strand
TACTGTGTGTTGTGTGTGGTGTGTGTGTGTGTGTGTGTGTGTGTGTGTGTTTGTATGGACTCATGCAACCAAACTGTTTCACAACTGTATGACCCTGTCAGCACCTATAGCCGTAACGTTGATAATTTAGTAGTTAAAGTAATTAAGCAAGATTGCATTGAAATGGTGGTTCAGATTCTGAAAGCAATGCGAAAGACAGAAGTACTCTATACGCTCGTATAAGATTGCCTATTTTGGTGGACACTACTAGGTACTGGTATTACTATATAAATAACATTTCAATAAATGAATTGCGCTCTTATTTAAATTTATTGTTTTGATATTTATAATGTATAGGTAGATTTTGAAAGTACACACACAAATATATTGTTAAACTATGAGAAGCCACAACAGAGGGAAAATGTCTTAATGAACTGGTGCAAGTGAGAGTCGGCATTCAACTAATTTTTAGCAGGGGCCAGTATTGGTCAATAGTTTGGAATTTTAGATTCGCTCTTGAATGTTGATGCAACAGACAACGTAATATATTAATTATAATGATATATTTACTATAATTGCTCAACCTACTAATTCATTACTCACTCTCACAAACCCTAAATAATGATATTCTGATTAACCTTATAACACTGATAATATACTCAAAGCATGTTCACTATCTACAGTGAGAGTCAAACTTTGGACCGTTCACAATAGTACTAAGATAGGTTAATGCTGGCTTATTCTCACTCACTATTCTCTATGGCTCTGGGCTACCATCTCCCCTTCTATGATATATTATATGAGAAATTTATAATAAATATTTTAAAAGTTAATAATTAATAGCTAACCTTTATATATCCACCAAACTTGTCATAATAGGTTATGTCTATATACCTCCCACTCAGACAAACTATGGTACCGAAACATAGTAATACTAACCTTTATATATATACTTTGCCTGCTACTGGTAGGAAGAGATAGACTATCGGGGTGGGAACCCTTACAGTCCACAAAATCGCCAATCTCTCTAGTGATTTAGCATCTTAATTACTATATACTAGGATTCCTAAAGCGGCATAATCTGGGGCTGCCTTCAATATCTCGAAACTCAGTACTTTTGTGCCAGATATTTAATAATAAACGCTTTGGGTCCGTGCCGCGCTATTGTCTCGTTTGCTTGTAAGGAGGGTTACGTGATAGGGGACGATTTAATCTTTCATCGTCATCGCTCTAAAAGTAACTCGTGAGGCTCAAAAAAATCGGCATATATTTTTTTTCTTTAAATCGCTCTACTGTATACCCTATTCTATACGATTTATATATTTATTGTACCGATAAATAGAAATCCAATATATATTAAGAATTTGAAATATATAATATTAAAACTCAATAATATATTATATAAATAATAATTATTAATAATACATAATTAAATATAATAAATAATAATTAATTTTTAATATTATATAATATATTATATTATTTATATTTATTATATTATATATATATTAATAATATATATATTTAAGTATAATATTTTATATACAATTAGGATGTGTTTGATAGTTAAGAATACCTGAGAACTTAGGATTAATTTAGACACGTCTATATATTTATAATATATTTATATTTTGATACAGTGAAGGTAGATAGTGATTGAGTTTTAAATTTATTGTTCCCAATTTTTACATATTAAAGTATGTAAGATAGTATTATAATCATTTATAGCGAGTAAAGATGGTCGTGCTCGTGTAGTTTCCTGCTCATACTTTGTTGTGTGATATACGAATTGCACGATATGCTGTGGTGATGTGTGGTGAGAAATCTGCAGCCCAGCGGAATTCGTTCACTCTGTAACATCACGCCTAGTCGCTTCAAGAAACTACCATTGAAACAACAACAATTCGTTATCCTATTTTTATCCTGAACCGTGTTTGTTAGGAAATGCTTCGAATTCCTTATATATTCTGGAATTTCCCAATTCCATGATATTATATAAAGCATTGAGACTCTCGAATACGAATCTCGAATCGGTGAGGATTTCGACATCCGAAACATCTCGGATTCTAATATCCTTTAACCAATATTTTATTTTACAAATAAATTGATACCTAACCAGCCAAATATATGGACATTTCTTTTCTAAAATTAATAATATATAGATTATAGCAATAATAACGATAATAATATTTTGTTTTTTATTCATTTTTATATTATTTTTTTTTATATGCCTGATTTATATACAATATATTATTTATCTATTGTAAATAATTATATATATAATATAATATATAATATATATATATATTTAATATAATATATATATATATATATATATATTATATATATAATATATACTATATATATATAATATATAATATATATATAATTAATATTAATATATAATATATATATATATATATATTGATAAATATGGTGTGAAATTTTTGTGGTATTTAAGTGTTAAGTAACTCTTACAGACAGATTTCATAAAACACTTATACAAATTGACCGTATATGGCTCTAGAACCGGGATACTTGTAACTATTGCTGTGAATGCGAGCGTCCTCATCTCGATATCTTGACGGGGGAGCACATGTGAGAGATAAAATACCAAAGATAAACAATAAAGTCGAAGAAAAACATAGGTTAGGGTATATATATAATTACCTTAAGAGATGATATTCAATTCCATATATTGAATATAGGTCATATAATTGCGATTTAAACTGGAGATCATATTTTTAAGAATAATATTATATATTAAAATATTATTATATATATATATCTCAAAAACTATTACAATAGTACAGTGAAATGAATATCACTTTCTAAATCTCTCTAGTTTACTAACTTGCTAGTATTTGTTAAGCAGTATGTAAAAAAAATTAAAAATATAAAGGTAACATGTTCTGGTTTTTATTTGAACTTAGTGGTCAAGTATAATAGGATAGAGAGTACCTATTTAGATAGACCTTTATGTATACTAACGTAAAATAAATTAGACTTATCTTATTATAACATAATTCATTTGTGTCTTTTTTTTATTTTTTTTTTTTACTAAATAGAATATCCCAAAGGGTTGATATAGTATATATTATATATTACTTCACTGCACCGATGGCAGGAGTCGGGGGTCTCTCGGGTATAGACCTGAATAACTCTTAAAGTATATTCTGTATGAGTAGAACTAGATTTACCTCCCTCACCTCCGGGTAGGAGGTGTCTTCCATGGGAACTCCCCCGCTCTTATATTGCTGAATTTGGGCTGTCACTCACTGATCTTCATCATGCCGTATTTTAACTCCCCTACGTGAGAGTATGGAAAACTTCCCCCCCTGTAGTGTCCCTCCGTCTGCTCGAGCCCCCATACTATTACCGTGTATTAATATATTATACAAATAATATATATAATATCATTATATATATTTAATGTCCACCTGCTTCTAATTAAAAAAGTAAAAATAGCCAATATTGATTTATTCATTGCCGTGCATCTTTTTCTTTTTAGTTATAAACGTTTTCCTAACTAAAATCTTATACAAGGATTCCATAAAATAGTTCCCAACGGTTTAATGACTGTAGCTATTTGTAGTTTATTAGAGATATTGTATTTTTTTTTTTACTAGTATTCCGTACTAAATAATAATTTTGCTCAGGATACCAACAATGTATTTCCTTTTACCCTGTATTATTATGAGACTTATTGTAGTTTTTGAGATATGGATCGATGAAAGTTGTGGCTTTAAACCAAATATCTACTCATTATTATTAATATATATATATATACTTAAATATATATATAATATATATTATATATATATATATTAATATATATATTATATTATATATAACTATAATATACTTATATATTAATATATATATAAATATATATAAATTTATATATATATATATATAATATATATATATAATTTATATTAATATAATTTATTTATATATATTTATTAATATAGTATTAGATATATATATTAATATTTAAATGCCTCCATTTTTTATTTCGTCACTCGACTATATATTATATTTATTATGAAGAATTTATATATTATATTTATTAAATTTTTTTAATTTAATAAAGCTTATAAAATAATGATATATAGTATATATATTAAGTATATTATATATTATATATATTATATTATTATATATATATATATTGATTATATATATATATATAATATTAATATATATAATATATATATCTATTATATATAGCTGTAATATTGAATTATTTAATTATTAAATAGATTAATATATTGTGAGTATATTAAATATACTAACCTATTATACGACTTTAAAATTATATCCAAAAGATTTTAACCTTATGTATAATACCGAATACTCACCGATAGATATTCCCTTAAAGTGTTTTCGAAATAGAGTTATAATAATATTAGATATGAGAATAACGTAATAGTTTTAGGAATTAGTGTTTGCTTGGATATTATTTATAGTTATTGATATAGAAGAGCCACAATCCGATGTGGAGTTCTCAAAAACCGATCTTTGCTAATTCTCCTTCACTAGGGAAATAGGTAATGTATACGCCATTTTTTGCATTCTGTGCAATTGCACATTTTTATAACCGGAGAAACTCCGTTTGCCTATGATAATGTACTTCTTCATCTGCTCTAATCCACAGTTAATTGATACACCCTAACTAGTGATTGATTTTTATGTGGTTTTGGTTTTTATTTTTATTTTATTTTTTTTATAAATTAATTATTTACAAATTTAAAAAGATTTTAGTAGTTGTTTATTATAAATTACAACAGCTCAACTTATAAAAAACAATTCTAGTGAAAGATCTTATAAGCATATGCTGGTGTATAATTGATAAATAATAATTTGGAATCCTAGGTAAATTTCAATATTGAAGATTATATAAATAAAAAAGAAAAATATTATAATAACAAAAATTTGGCTATTTTTTAATTGAAAGTAGTGGGGGTAGCTTGGGACATAGTACGTATAATATATATATATTACAGTATACTATATTATATACTATATTATATAATATATATAATATATTATATATATATATTATATAGATAATATATATATTATATATATATTAATCACTATTATATGATTATATATATACTATAGTATATTATATAAATATATATTATTAATATATATATATATCTATATATATTATATATATATATATTGTTAATATATATATTATATAATTATATTTATATATATATAGGGTATATTTAATATATTATATATAATTAATATATACTATATATTATATATTTATATTTTGTTGAGTTTTATTGAGTGTCAATATTAGTGACGATTAGTGGATATCTTATAACAGCGGACACCCTTTATCTTCAAATATATTCGCAATTACCATGGATGAACTTAAAATATCTGTGATTGACATAAAAACCTTTCATAATTAAATTTAAATTATAGTGATTTACCTAATATTTCTAAATATAAGTATTTTCGCTTAAAGGTACTAACAGGGTATCATTAAGTGCCTAATAGGGACACAAGGAGTCCGAAGCTCGGAGAGAGTCATCTGAGGGTGTGGGACGTTATTCCTAATACCCGTAGGGTGAGGGGCGTGAGAGGTAACTCCCCTCAGCCCCTGTCCTGTTAACCCGTAGCGCGCCCAGGCGCTCAAGGCCATTTGACGCGGAGGCGGAATTAGTCATGTACCCTCACTGATTGCTTTCCGGGTCATTATGATCTTCAAAAGGTACAGGATTGAGGATCCCCGACTCTTGCCATCGGTTCGGTATACCCTTCCTTGGAGGATTCTATCTAGTTAAAAAAAAGAAAGAAAAATTTAAATAGAAAGTCTATTTATTTCTTGTAACGGATTCAGTAACCAAGTAAAGGCTCTAAATAGGCTTGTCTATCCATATGACTATAATTATAACAATAATTTTATTGTTGTATTGTTTTTATTTTTTTTTTTTACATTTCTCCTAACTAACATCTTTACCAGGATTCCATAATGTATTATTTTTCATGTAGTATTGTATTTTTTTTTTTTTTTTTTTTTTTTTTTTTTTCGCACAAAAATTAGACCAGCATCCCAGCAAGTGATTCCTTTTCCCGTTAGCTGTTGTAGTATTTGAGATATGGATTGTGGCGCTTCTAGAGGCATCTGACCATAAGTATATATATATAATATATCATATTATATATAGCTATATATATATACCATATATATATATTATCATATAATATATATATATATAATATATAATATATATATATATTAATATATACTATATATAGTAATATAATTATATGCGAATTGTTTGGAAAAGACAATTTCAAGGTCAGGATTTATTCAAAGTATATTAAATGTATATCTGATTAAAACAATTTTAATTTTAAACTACTATTTATTAATATCCTTATAAGGTATTCTTTTCTCCTCAATAAATGTTCAAAAGAATTGTTTTTCTTAAAATTGTAACTTTTTTTATTTTTTGAGTTTAAATTTTTTTTCCACCCAATTTTTATGAAAAAGAATTTATATTTTTTTAGTAAAATATATTATTCTTTTATTTTTTTTTTAGGTTTAATAAGCTCAAATAATTTATTTGTTCGAATGTATTCATTTGTCAGAAAATAATAAATGTGATGAAGTAAAGTAAATAGTAAGAGTTACAATATATATATATATACTATATATATTTATATATATGTTTCTGTTTGTAGGCGACACTAATTTTTATACTAATTACTATATATATAATATTTTTATCTTATTATAGATATTATAATATATTAAGTATATATATTATAATATATAATTAATATAGTATTATATATATATATTATATATTATATTATATAATTATATATATTAATATATTAATTAATTAATATATATATTAAAAGTGCTATTTATAAGTGGTTGACTCCAGGGACGAGAATAAATCAATAATTAATGTATCGTTATATATTTTATATAAATATTTGTATATTTAATAATTATAATATAATAATATATTATTGTATAGGTACCTAACCTAATCTAACCTAATCCTAACTCTTACTAAATATCCTTATAACGCTTAATGGGCCTAACCTTAACCATAACCACTGATAACTTAACTTCTATAATTGTCTACAGAATGACCGATAAGCGCTACACTTATTTATCGGCGGACACCATATCATTTGAACTGTGATTAATGATGTCACGGATGAACCGATTAATGAAAAAAAACATTTAAATATAATTCATCTTTATCATCTTACTCTCCTTCTCTCTCTCTATATATATATATATTATAAATATTTTATATATAATATATATTAATATTATAATATAATATATATTATAATATAATATATGATAATATTTATCATAATCTATATATACTATTATGATATTAATTTAATAGTATATATTATATTATATATATTTAATAGTATATATATATAAATAATTTATTTATATTTATATTAATATATTTATTATCTATAATATAATATATTAATTATAATTAATATATA
>JABUQX010053847.1:10000-23058 GCA_015478945.1 Trachelipus rathkii | reverse complement strand
GACCAATTAAAAGAAGCACTAACCGATGCACCAATTTTGTCATTTCCCGATTATAATAGTACACAGCCACTCGAATTATATGTAGACGCCTCAGGAACTGGGGCTGGAGCTTGTTTAAAACAGCAACAAGGAGGTATAACGAAAGTGATTGCTTATGCTTCAATTTGTTTTAGTGGAGCCCAGATACATTATAGTACACTAGAAAAAGAAAAAGAATTGGCTGCATTACGCTGGGGAGTGAAAACATTTAAAGTCTTTTTGAGATGCCGAAGATTCGTTATTTGGTCAGACCATCAGCCTTTAACTTACCTACATAATATGGCCGGAATTAATTCTCGGATAGCCAGAACCCTAACAGACTTAGCAGAATATGATTTTGAGATCCGGTACATACCAGGTAAATTGAACTTCATCAGTGATTTTCTTTCAAGATGTGGACCCGATGATACATCAGAGGCAGTGGCCCTGGAGCAGGAACAAGACTTAATACCGTTTGGATTTAACATACAACCCATCCCTGGAGGAGGGAATTCATTGTTCCAGGCCGTGGCCTTGTACCTTTTCGGGAATAAGGAACAACATAAAACACTTAGAGAGAGCGCTGTGAGTGAGATTCAAAAAGATATAACTAGGTATTTGCTGAACGACTGTAAACATCACAGACAACAACTGAAGAGAATGGGGCATGTAGGAACATTGGTATCCGGTGAAGTCGTGGAAGCGTGTGCAAGAATAAATAATGTATCTATCTGGGTGTATCATGGAAAAGAGCTTAAGATACAATATAATACTGACTCGACAAAAGAGTTACCTGTCTGTCATTTAAGATGTGTAGATGGTGTTCACTTTGACCTATTAGTTCCGGAAACGAAGGAAGTTCAATCTTTGGATCTTTTCGGTGGAAATGGGATTGTTTATGATTTGATTGACATATGTAATGATGAAAGTTCTCATAAAGAAATTGTTCTGTTCAACCTCATAGATGGGTCAGAAGATGAAGAAGAGGTGAGGGCAGGAGACCTGGAAGGAGTTGAAAGGAGTGAATCTGGAGATACGCAAAGTGAAAGTGAAGAGGAAGAACGGAATAATTTGGATGAAAATGAACAAGATTTAACTGGAGTTGAACTGCCAAAATTAAAAGAAGACCTTGTGTATATTTATGATGAAGAAAGATTAAGAACAAAAATAAAAGAAAGACAAAAAGATGATCACCAATTGATGAAATTAAGTGAGGTGATTTGTGGAGAAGAAACTGAAGTAGAAAAAATTAGACTGATGAAACAGAATCATGTACTCAGACCTTTTAGTAGATACATCCGAGAGATAACCTGTCAAGAAGGTTACTTAATGAAATACATAGGAGGAAGACCAATTCCTATGATTGCTTATAAAGATATGTTCCATCTATGTATCGATATGCACAAAAAATATTTTCATATGGGATGAGATAAATTGTTAAAAAAGGCAGAAAGTATAGCTTGGCACCCAAAGATTTATTATATTTGTAACACAATCACGAGAACTTGTATAAAGTGCCAGGAAAATAAAGGAGTCCCTGCACGAAGGAATAAGCCACCAACATGGAAGATAAATGCCAAGAATCCTTTTGATATCGTTGCATTAGATCTGATGGAACTACCGTTAACAGCTAAAGGAAATAAATATGTGTTAGTGGGAGTGGATATCTATTCTAAATGGTTGATGGCTGTGGCTGTTCCGAACAAGAAGGCAGAAACCATTCTAGAAGCTTTTCGTAACATGTTGGCCACTTTTTTGAAAAATCCAAAAGAAGTTCAAACGGACAATGGTTCGGAATTTAGAAATCAGTTAATGGACACATTTTTGGAGAAAAGAAACATTCATCATAGATTGACCGCGGCTAATACCCCACAAACAAACTGGATTGTAGAAAGAATAAATAGAACCATATTAAATATGTTACGGATGCTAGATGATAAAACTACATGGGATTCTTGTTTGGGTGACATCATAAGCACTTACAATCATAGTTACCATCGAGAATTGAACCAAACACCAGCCAGCTTGTTTTTAGAGAACGTAAAAAAGAAAGAATCAGAGGAATTAACTTGGAAAAAGAAAGATCCGAACTACGAACCCTTTAAGTTGGAAGAATTAGTGCTAAAAAAGAACATTTATAAGGGACACGCGGTACAGAATACTTTGGCCAAGAAGTACCACGGACCATATAGAATTGTTAAAAGTTTATGGAAACGGTGTTACGATACGACAGTTACAGCACAAATATAGGGAATACCTTGTTGTTACAGAGATCACCAAGTGCAATCTGAAAAAATTTTTATGAGATACCAAAAGAATTAGAGAAGGAGAGTAAAGAACCAGAAAAGGAAAAGTCTATCTGAAAACAGTTTTGAGGGTTTCGCCTATCCCTTAGATTGTTCGTTCTTGTCCTAAGATGTTTTGAAGGATTTGAAGAAGAAGAAACAGTTAAGAATTCATTTGCACTTAATTGGAAAAGACTTGAAAGATTCAGTATACCTTGTGGGTCAGGAGTTGAAGAAAGAGAAAAAGAGTATACAGATGTAGGTATACAAGTTGAAGAAATATGGGGACAAAGATTGTTTGAAACTGGATCTTACGAAGGAAGTACTTTAGAAGATACTATTAATATGTCTGAGGAGACTGTCTATTATGACACAGTAAACATGGAGTCGTGGATCGTTGAGGAGATCTACAGGGAGTAAAATGATATTTGAATAGTGTAATACAAGTTTTTTTTGTTGCATTTTCTTACCAATCGAAAAGAAAGATTGGTTTGACAATGTGAATTGAGAAGGGGTGTGGTCTAATTGAAAAAAAAAAAAAAAATTTTTGTTTTGTAGTAATAAATTATGATTGCCTTAATAATCAAAAAGAGATTGTTTTGGCAATCAGAAGAAAGATTATATTAGTAATTAAAAACAGTTGCTTTAGTAAGCAAGAATAATGTTGCCCTGATAATCGAAGAGATTGCTGGGACAACGAAAATTAAAATATAGGTTGCCTTGGTGGTTGGGAAACCAATTGGGAACCAAGAATTAGGAGTAAATAATAAAAGACTGCTTTAACAATATGAAATAAATTATTGCTTTGGCAGTCAGAACGAGAAATTAGATGGTTAGGAAAATAAAAGACTGACTTAGTAATATGGATAAATTATTGCTTTGGCAGCCAGAAAAAAAAATAATAATAATATAAGTTATGTTCATTGAAGTAATGGTTGTTTATTTGATTATTTCAGAATGACCACCAGACGAAGGACACAAAACCCAGATGAGTTGTCATCAGAAAAGATTATAGTTGTTGGAGACAGTCGGGTGCGATCTTTGGCGGAATACCCCAGATGGGCCCCATACACAGATATAACATTTTATTACAAAAATGGCATAAAATTGATGGAAATGTTGCAACTTACAGAAGCTATTCTTGAACGAAATATGGAATTGGGAGATGACTTGATTCAAATCGTCATCTTAGTAGGGTTGCATTGCGACTTTACCCGATTAAAATACTTCAGAAACACCAACAAACAGATCATGGTGCCCAATTCAGAATTGCAAATGGAAAGATATGTTGTCACACTGGCCAGACAGTTGATTAGATGGGGAAGACAATACCCGTTTTGCAAAGTAATATGTACTATACCGTTTACACCCGATTTTGACCGATACAACTATAAGAGACTTAGAGGAAATTTAAGTAGAGAACAGCTTGAACAGAAATATACCACCAGAATGAGTCGACGCTATTTACGAGATTTTGTAGACATAGTCAACGACTTTTATGTTCAATGGAAGGAATATATACGTCCTAAACCGCTTGCTCTGGCACGGATGGGGCAGTATACATGGAAAGAGACAAAATCTAGGAGACAAGGTACTAGAAGGAGAATTGATCCCCGAGAAAATATGGGACCCTACCCTGGCCAAACCACTGATGGTCTTCACCTGCGAGAAAAAGCTGTCAAACATTTCTGGAGATTGTGCAAAGAAGGCATTAGACATTTCAAAAAATTTAGTAAAAAAGGATATGAATGGGAAGATAATCATCAGGAGATGGGTTTGTGGACAATAAATTTAGACTCAGTAGAACCACGAATTTACAATGATGACACACGAACATGCTTTGAAATGAGAACTGGATGGCTAGAGTTATAAAACAAAATGAAAAGTAACACAAAATGGAAACAAAAATAAAAAAAAACAGTATGCAGAAAAAATTTATAAAAGTACGTACCACTAAAATCATTAAAGAAGACATATTGGTATGATGAAATTAAAATCGAACCGCACTAATGAAGTAATTGATGGACGATTGGACATTAAGAGAACGATGGAGCATAAGACCACACGAACGTTGATATCTTTAGGAATGGAGTATTGTAGGGCCTAACCGTAAAAAACTAGTAAAATCCTACTACCAGGTAAGCCATGCCTGTTGTCAGTTTTCGAGAGATTAAGAAATTTAATGTATAAAAATATGATTTATTGTGTATTATATGTAGGAAAAACTTAAAGAAATGCTGGCTAAAATTATATATATGTATATTGTGTATGTGTGTGTATATTGAGCTAAATATTATAATAATTATAATATATATGTATGTATATGTATGTGTATTTGTGTAATGTGTATGTATGTATATGTATAGATATTCCTGTATTTTTTTAATATTCTGTGTGTGTGTGTTCGTGTGTGTGTGTGAAAGTATATATGTATACACCTGTGTGTATATAAGATATGTATATTCTTTTATAATATTATGAAATAAGAGTAATTTGCTAGAGAGAAAATTTGGTTGTAAATAGAAATGAGAGAGATGATACAGTTTTATGATTTTAAAAAACAATTCTAATATAGTTTCAGAGTTTTTAAATAGTCGTTAATGACGAAAAGTAAAATCAAAAAAAATATCATAAATAGATAAAGTCATGAAATTATTATCTTGTTTAGATTAGTTGATTGCCTTTTCTAGATTAGTTGATTGTTGCTAAATGTATTAAAATTGAGCAACAACAAAAGTTAGTGAAAATAGGTTTTTATAGGAGAAGATTATCTTTCTTAAGGAAACACTCTTATGACGTCATTCAACCTGTTAACCAATCATCTCGGACGTACAGTGAAAATCGATTCACTTGCTGTCTGGATCTCATCCTGTTAGGAGTTATTTTTGTCGTGCTCTGAAAGATTTGTTTAGATCATTTATCATTTTGAATTGTGATACGTTGTTCCGTTATTTAAACTTTGCATATTTTAAATCAATTCTAGAAAATTGTTTATTTATTGAAAAGTGTTAGAACATTTTGTAAATAGTAACTTTGTATATTTATTATATCGATTCTGGTTTACCATATAACTTAGAAACGTTGTATATTTTGAAGCCACAAGTATTTAAAAGGATTTAAAAGGTAATATGAATTTTTAAATTAAATAAATATAATATTATTATTAGTTAGTATTGCGCTGGCAGTTGGCTTTGATTCCAGCTTTTGCAGTGGCAGTCAGCGGCAATAAACAGAATTGTTTGCTATTAGTAAGTTGAGAAATGCACACTGTGCATTGGCATTTATTGTCCTAAAATATTATTACTTGGATTACACAACTTGTTTGTGAACGAAAGAAAACCACTAAATATTACTGTATTTTGATTTGATTGAACTCAGTTTTATATTGTACAGAAAGTTATTAAAAGATTTTAAAGTTTATTTTGATATTTAAAGAATTTGATTAAAGTTGAAAAAGTGAAGTTTTTGTTCTGATAGTTCCTTGTTTTTGGTTGAGTTTTATTTTATTTGAGAAATTTTGGTCATTTATTATCAATAAGGAAATTCATGGTTGTTGACAAGGACGCGGCCATCTTGATTAAAAAAGCCGGCAGCCGCCATTTTGAAAGTGACGTTGACTTAAAAGCGTTAACTGTCTGAATTGTTTGAATAGTTAAGGTGATTAAGATATATCATCTTTGACAATTAAAATACTTTGAAAGATTAACACGATTAATGGTTTAAATCTATAATATTGTGGAAGAATATTTAATTCTGTTGAAATATATATAGTAGTCTTTGGACTTGACAGAATTATTTGAGACTTGACTTAAATTGGGACTTTGATAAATTTTCAATCAATTCGTGAGGATTAAGAATTTGTGACTTTATAATGGAATTTAATTTACAGTAACCTTTGACAGTTAATAGATCGAACAATACGTAGAAATTACAGTGCTTAGTTTATATTGCATTGATTTAACTTTAGTTTTGAAAGAAAACAATGGGACTTAGTTTTGTTAAACATAGACTTAGTTGGACTTAGAATTAAATTTGATCGGACTTTGCCTGATTTAACTTAGAGTTCGACTTTGCAGTTAGGACTCGACTTTTTCTGAAATTGAGATTCGACTTTGCAGTTAGCATTTGACTTTACCTATGATACTCGACTTTGAGTTTGACCTTTGACTGTCTGAACTTAGTCTTACATAGTAACTATTTAACTTAGTTTTCAGCTTTGACTGTTTGAGTTGACTTTCAGTTTTGACTTTTCGAATTTAGCTTTCGACTTTAACTTTTCGAATTTAGCTTTCGACTTTAACTTTTCGAATTTAGCTTTCGACTTTGATTTTTCGAATTTAGCTTTCGACTTTAACTTTTCGAATTTGGCTTTCGATTTTGACTTTTTTGAATTTAACTTTCGATTTTAACGATTTGTATTTAGTTTTGACTTTAGTTTAGTAGATTGGTTTTGACTTTACTTGACTGGTCTTTCAATTTGAATTATTGTGGTCGATTGTTGTAGTTTTCGACTTAGTTTTGGTATTCGATCATTTCAAGGTTGTTCCAACTTTGATATTACAGTTGGGTTTCAGCTTGACTGAATGAGAATTTCGTAATCAATTTCTGACTTAACAGGATTTATTTTCTTCAACTGAGTGTTTACAATTAATGCATATTTATGATTGTGCAATATTTATAGTGAGATATTTTGATGACTCACAACAATTTCAAGGTGAATTGAATGTTTGAATACTTTGAAGTTTGATAACACTAGTTTGATAAATTAAACGTTATAACGGTTTAATGGTAATCACAATTGACTTTGAGAAATAATGATAGAAACCTGGATATTTAAGTTCAATTGACAATTTGGATTTTACAGTAGCTCTTGATTAATTAAATTAAAAGTTGATCTTGAGTTATTGCCTTTATATTGAAAGTAAAAGGTAATCGGTTTGGAAACATAACAAAGATTTAGGGACGATTTATTAAACAAGATTCATATAGCTAACATTTGATATAAGAAATATCTTTATTTGAGATTTAATTTTGACTAGTTGGATATTTTTGATAGAAACATATTATAATTATTTAGTTGATTCATGTTGAAGTAATGAAGTATAGCATCTGAAAGAGTCTCGAAGTTCTTTACATCTGTAAAAAAGAGTTCTACGAATACATTTGACTACGAATATATTTGACTACCAACACATCTAACTACTAAGGATAGGAAACAGAACACAATAGTTTTTATTTAGAATTAGACACAACGCTCTGTAGGTTTTTTGTTTATTTTACCACTATACACCTTTAAGTTAGACAGCTAGTTTAGTTTTATTTGCTGCAATTTTTTCTTTAGGTAGTTGTATACATTTTGAGGCCATTACTAGTGCACTACGACACCGATACCACACATTTTGCGTCTTTAAATTGATTTACGTATATATATACTATATATTATATATAATATATATATATATAATATATAATATATATAATTATCATAATAAATAATATTATATATATATAATATATATATATATATATATATATGCACTGTACCATGTCCCGCATTTGCTTAAGGGTGGTGTTGGTAGTTGAAAGGTTTTGAGCTTAACACCATTCAGGGAAAGCTAGATTTGATAGGGGGGTTTTCAGCCCCTTCCTATCAGACGAAGAGAATTTAAAATTTTCTTCAATTACTCGACGACATTCGAGAAGGGTAGCTTCACCCTTCTAGAAATTAAAGTTTCAAAATAGTTTCCCTATCTATCTGGACCTACCGTATGTTTAATAGGCGTTTTCGTTTTTTATTTGGCTTACGAACATTAAGAAATGATTAGAGTTTGTGTTGCGTTTTTTGTTAAACCCGCAAAATCGTAAAAACATGCTTCTTAACAAACGTAAGAATTTCCTATAATTCTATAAGGTTGTTATTTTCTGTGATTGGGGAAATTTAGGCACGTTAAAATGTGTTAAACCAAAAAAATTACGGCCATGTAGGCCCGTTGAATTGATATGAATATTTTACATTCAATAAAATCTAATTTCTTCCAAATCGATTAAACTCCATCACAATAGTTGATCAATTTTTGTAATAAAAACCATTTGTTATTAGTTTTATTTTTGTTTATCCGAAATCAACGAGCTCCAATCACACAGCTGATTTCAATTTGTTTGCGAAACAAAAGTAAAAACCATCGCAAGAAATTGTGTTTCAATTTTTGCACGAATTCAGGGCAATTAGTACATTCAAACAGAGTGCCAAAGAAGTCTTCATGGATATTACAGATGTAGGTTTAAGTGTGTTTTTATATAAAAAAGATTTCAAAAATTTCTTAACTTCCTCACCTCTAGAAGCATTTGGAAGAATGGAGAATTTTTGAAGGAAGACATAGGAGTGCTATTGAGGTCATAGTGATCCTGACAGCCTGCAAATTCTCTCGTGAGAGCTTGGGTAGTTCTAGTTCGAAGGAACATTTGCCCATGGGTTTGCAAAGCGTTTTCAATCTTTAGTGTAGGAAAGTTGATCGGCCTACATAGTCGACGTTACAGTTTGCACATTTATATTTGTAAACGACGAAGTGTGACCTCAAGTTCATGGGGATGCTTTCTTAAATCTTAAAGAAACTGCCAGTTGAATTGTTGTTAATAAAAGATATAAGAAACTTGCATTGTGAAAAGTTTTTGTTTAAGATGATTTCTAATCTTGAAAGTGAAGATCTTTTGGGAAAAGGTCGAATGCAGTGTATCCAGCATAAACAGAAGTTTTAGGAACATTTTCATTATGCAGTAGTTTTTTAAAACGAAGAAACGGTGTAAACAAGCTTTTCAAAAAGTTAGAGGGATTAAAGGCTAAACCTAGAAAATTTACGGAGAAGGTGATTTCTTCATGGAAAAAACTTCCAATCAGACCAAATAACAAAGGCTTGTGTACGGACCTTAGACCTGCAATTTTATGATTAAAGGAGCAAGAAATAAAGAAATATAGGTTTCCAAGGTAAAGTAGTATTACGGCCGCTTGCGGATAAATATAAGTTCAGCAAATCCACAATACTTTACATGAGACTAATTTCTTAGTTCTATCTCCTTTAATCATAATTGTAAAACTACGAAGGGTTTACGATAGAATGAATTTTAGTATTTCCTTTACTTTTAATTTAAACCGTTTTCGTTTTTGTCATTTGTGCTTACGCTTGATAAGAAATGCTCCCACAGTTTTTGCGAGAATTTCTTATTTAAACGACCGCGATTTCGTGCTATGTAGTGAGGAAAAATCAGTAGGGGAAGCGGTTTTTTAAGATATGCTGAAAGTCAGGAAAAATTCCAAAAAAGTCCGAGAAATTTTAAAATTTTCAAAACCTATGAAGAATGATCCATGGACCAAGTTGATATATTTTTTTCCTTACTTTATAATTGTGGAATGAGAGATGTATTTGATAAGTGAATGAAAAGGATGGGCCAGGAACGACATTCCCATAAATTCTACCTTCCTATCCTGTTTCTTTCTATTTTTAGTTTCTGTTACCTTAACTAATTCTTCCTATTCTTGTCCGTAAGAGTTGTTCCAAATTCAATCCTTCCGAAATTGAAGGTGATTGGTATATGGATGTGTTTTAGACTGTTACTTATGACTTAATTCTGTTTATTATCTTTTTCTTTTTAGGGATTTGATATTTTTTTTTCTTTTTTTGAGGTTTGACGAAGTGATTTTTGGATTTTTGTGCAGTTGAAAGAAAAATCTCTCAACATTTTCAAAACAAATTCAAAATGTTTCTGTTTAAATCAAAGATGTATTTCTAAAATGCAAACTGGCTTTTTTAAAAATGCTTTCCTTAGAACGTGAATCATTTTTACGAAAGTTCCAAACGTTAGACCCACTTGGTCCATTCTCCTGTTTCGCAGATTTACAATGTGTCTCGTACCTAAATATTATGGAAGATTTCTTAAGCCAGTAAAATGCCTGCTACAAACAACAAGGCTTTTTGTATTAGATTTACAGTACATAGACAATTGGCGTGATGTAAAAGGTATTAATCTTGGATTTCAAACAAAAAAAACTTCTCAAAGAAAGTCACTTCGAATGAAGTAAAGATCCTTTAATTCAAACTTGCAATGCTCAGACTGTGCTAATCAAATGACAGAATGACAGAAAAATGTCCTCTGAAGTACAAGCCTGTCCAAGGGCTCTTATCATTGGATCCTAGTATAATTTTTTCATCAGCCAGAACAAGGGAAACAAAAAGATTTGCTTTATTGCTAGAGCATTGTACACCAATAACCGAATCACAGATTCTTTTGCTGATAAAGCAAAAGCACCACAATACACTCTACTTTGCATTGAAGCTCATTCTACCCTTGAATTAAAATTTCAAAATATTTTTGTCCCACAAACTGAAATTCCTTCTAAGAGACTTGAGGAATTTTTTCTTCTATAGTAGTAGTACCTGGGAATCAATGTTGTGCGGAATTGTGTCAAATTTATAAATTAGGACTGATATTTTTCCCATGGAAATGCGACAGTGGAAGGAGGGTTTTTTATAGAAAGCAGTTTTAGTAGAGAATCTGAAGAACATAGTCTGATTTCTCAAAAGAACAGTGCACAATGCTATAGATCTCATGAAAGTATTCATAAAGTTCCATTCACTCAAAAAAATGTTGACAAAATGTAAGACCTGCCCATAGGAGATATGAAGAACATCTCAGAGTCAAAACAGCATACAAAAGAAAAATATATATAAAAAGGTTGAAAAAAGAAAATATTCCATACAGATCAATAAACTTGAAAAGCAGAAAAAGATTTTAAAACAAAGCTTTGACAGAAGACGCTATAAAATCAAAAAATTCAGAATGCTTGAGAAGAAAAGTTAAACCTAAATCTCCCCATTTTAGAACTTTTTTTGATCACAGTGGACGTTATTCACCTAGGCTATTAATGTAAAGCTTTAAATTTAATTTTCTTTTTGTATAAATAAAAAACTGTTTACTTTTTGGAAAAATAATAAAAAGTGCGTTGGACGGCTATGGGGAAGATATAGATGATTTACTAAAAAAAAAAAAATTTTTTTAAATTCATCCATGTTATGAGGAACAATTTTTAAACTAACATTTTCAATAATTTAATGTATGAGCTGGAGTAAATAGGCTGCAATAATAATGATTAATAGATATTTTATACGCCAAAAATAAACCGAACACGCGGTCAGGGAAAATTTGCGAATTTGGTCAGGGATAGTCCGGGAATTCAAATTTAAAAATTTCAGTGTGAACCTGTGTTTAAACGACCGCGATTTCGTGCTAAGGTTTACTTTTGTTTTTTAAACAATTAGAATCAAGCTGGTTGTGTTGGAGCACCCATGGTTTTGGAATAAACAGAAATAAAAAAATAACAAATGATTTATATTACAAATAATGGATCAACATTTTGTTGATGGCGTTTATCCATCATTTGGAAGAAACTTAAGATTTAAAGCTTTTAATATGAATGACACATATCACCATTTCAGGACACCAAGCCGCTATCTGTTTGTTTACAACTTTTCGTTAAGAACGTGCTTAAATTCGGCAAGCAGGGAAATAGCAACCTTACAACAGAATTAAGGAAAATCCTTATGTTTGGTGAGCCATTTTCTTTGCGATTTTTCCGCTAAATTTGACAAAAAACGAAAGCAAAACTCGAGCATTTCTTAACGGTTTCGTAAGCACAAAAAAAAAACAAAAAAAAGAAACGGCTAATATTAATAAATATATAATATATATATATATATAATATATAATATATATATATATATATATATAATATATATATAATAATATATATATATACTATACTATTATATATAATTTTAAAATTAATTTATATTTTTAAAAAACGTTGATGAATCTTAATGCGCGAGCAGGTTATGGCCTGGGCACCGCTGCAGTGTAGAGAATATATGGTTTCATTAACCCAGATGCTTCGAATATATATATATGATATTATAAATATATATATATTATATATAATATATATATACTATATATATATATATATATATAATAGTATATATACTTATTAGTGATGCACCGATACCATGGTATCGGTGGTATCGCGATTTTTGAGGTATCGGTATCGGTATCGGATCGGAATTTTGAGGAGTAGTTAGTCTCGGTATCGCGTATCGGCAAAATTTGCCGATACCTTAAACCGATACCACACATTTTGCGTCTTTAAATTTATAATTATTTTTTTTTTCCAAATAGTAATATACTATATATATATATATATATATATATAATATTATATATATATATATATATATTATATATATATATATATATATCATTATATATTCGTGCAATTGTCGGATAAATTTCCCTATCTATCTGCCCTACTGTATGTTAATATAGACGTTTTCGTTTTTGTATTTGTGCTAACGAACAAACGAAGAGAACATGCTCGAGTTCGTTCGTTTTGCAAAAGTGAAAATCCGTAAGGAAATGCTACCAAAACGTAAGGAATTCCTTTAATTCCTATAAGGTTGCTATTTCCTGTGATTGCTTGTGAAATTTAGTACGTTTTATCAAAAAATGCCCGTAAACAAAAATAAATGACGGCGTTTGTAGGGCCCGTTGATCTGATGAATATTTCATTCAATAAAATCAGATTTAGATCTAAATCTATTCCATATCGGAATTAACTTTACCCATATAAAAAACAAGTAGCTGGGGTGGTCTGAAGAAATTGTGAAGTCGCCCCAGGATACCCAGCCTTTTGTAAGTTTATTTAGTAAG
>JABUQX010053846.1:7500-35000 GCA_015478945.1 Trachelipus rathkii | reverse complement strand
ATTTTGCATTCTTTTGCCATAAGACGGTCTTAAAATTGTAAGAATTTTACATTCTTTTGCAATAAGACAGTCTTACAATTGTAAGAATTTCTTCATTCTTTTGAAATAAGATAGTCTATCAAATGTTAGAAATTTCTTAACATTAACCATTCTTTAAATTTAGACTTTTCATTCGTTTAACTTAAGAATTTCTAACAAAATTCAGAATTTTCATTTCTTTTGCGAACTCTAAATTTAGTTTTCGTTTAGACTTAAAATTTATTTTTGAATTTCTAACTGTGAAAAAAAAAAGGTATATTATAATATATAAATTCTATCTGAAAAAAAGGTTAAATTTTTTATTTTTGAATTTCCAACTCTGACAAAAATGTTAGAATTATTTTTGAATTTCTAACTCTGGTGAAAAAGATAGAATAATTTTTGAATTTCCAACTCTAAAAATAGAAAAAAAAAGTTGGAATTTTTTTTAGAATTTTCAACTCTGAAAAAAAAAAATTATTAATTTTTTTATCGATCTGGCTTTGAAAGTTAGATTTTTTTTCTCCATTTGTGATTCTGACTTTGAAAGTTAGTTTGTTTTTTTTGTTTTTTTTGTTTTTTTGTGTGAATTTGAATAACTTTGGCAAAATTTAACCGATTTAAACCGGGTTTTCAGTAACGGGTTACTGGACTTGAAACATATTTCATTTTATACTACTTTAAGTAGTAGTAACCTTTTAAAGGTTAAGTAGTAAGGCCCATAACTTAAGGTTGGTGATTTTTTTTCTTTATTTAATTAAGGGTTTATAGTACATATTTGGGTTAGTTTTTTAACATTGATTTATTTATTGGTAAAATGGCTTCTGACGACATAGCCTCTGCCTCTGAACTCTTGAATGCTTTAGAGGAAACAATTCAATCTGACATAGGTCTAGTGGACTCTAATGCCTCTACTGAGGAGAAACAGAGTATTCTTGCTTCTGTAAAAGAGGAAATATCTCCTTTAAGAGTGGCAAGAGGTGTAATCAAGCGGAAAGTAACATTGTTATTGAAGCCTATTCTTAATGCTGAGTTGAGTGACTTAAATGTCTCATCAGCATTGGAGGAGGTGTCCTTAAGGCTTCAGGAGATTCGAAGCCATGATGCTGATATTGAGGCAAAAATATGCGCATCGGGAATCCTAAAGTATGATCAGGATATTTTAAATGAAGAGGTGATTAAAACTTCACATTATCACATACAGATAATGAAAGTAGTTAACAGTGTCACTCCCACTTCACATGACATAGTTCAACCTTCTCCAAATTCTCTTCATTCTCAAGGGGGGGAATCTGTTACACGTGGGGAATTGAACTCCATACTTAAAAATTTTACACAACAACACGAGCTAAAATTACCTGCTCTTAAGTGCAAAACATTTTCGGGTGAGGGGGATCGTTTCTTTTTTAGGTCTTTCATTTTATCATTTGAAAACGTTTTTGGCTTTAGGAAAGACATAACAAATGCAACAAAATTGCAGTATCTTAAATCTCACCTCTCAAGTTATGCACTAAAAGATGTTGAACATCTTGCCAATATAGATGAAAATTATTCTGTGGCTATGGAAATATTGAAGGATTTGTACCTTGATAAGCCTTTTATTATAGATTCTCTGTTCCATAAGATAGACGCGGCTCCTATCTTAGATGGAAAAAAATTAGACAACGTTCGCTCTTTCATTTCAGAAGTAAGAGCCTACCTTCACGAACTTAAAGAGTTCGATTTAGATTTTTTGGCTGAAAACTCGGCCGGAAATAAATTAATAAGTCATCTCATAGTCGATAAGTTGCCTTCCAATTTTATTCGTGAACTTAAACTCATTACTCAAGAAGAGTATCCATCTGTGAATGTAATTTTCTCTCATTATAACAATGTGTTAAAATCTCTTGAGAAAACGAAGGCTAAATTTTCATCCTCCGGATTTAGTAAAAATCCATCTCGTTCCTCTTCTTCCACAACAAAGAAAACTTTCTCATATAACACTTCTTCCAAATCTACTGAAATTTCGAGAAGAAACCTTCTATTAAATCAGATAATTCGCCCAAGAAGGACGAGTGTGTATCTGCATCTACTGCTGCGACTCCGTGCAAACTATGTCAGGGAAATCACTTCATGACTTCTTGTACCGTCTTCACCACTCCTAAAAATAGGAGAGAGCAATGTATACAGCTGGGCTTGTGTGCTAATTGTTCCAGTTCCAAACATGCTGCCAACAGCTGTCCTGCTAAAAAATATGGTTTAAGTCGTCCCTGTGGACTTTGTAGAAACAGTGCTCATATAACAGCTCTCTGCCCTACTGGAGCAAAGGCCAAAATGAAGAGCAATAATCGTGCAGTCACTTCTGAAGAACAACCGTCTGCATCTTCAGCATCTCAGGACAATTCTGATGTTGACGACCAAAACAGGAACTTCCTGTGCATTAATACTGGAAATTCCTCTTCTAATCATATTTTACCAACTCTTTCCTTGAAAGTGAGAAAAGATAACAAAACAGAAACTGTCAGAGTTCTTCTAGATCTTGGATCACAGCGCTCCTATTTTAATAACAACATACTTTCTAAACTAGGAGTCAGTTTTGAAACTCTTCCTGTATATAACAACACTGTTAAAACTTTCTTGGGGGAACAGGTTAGGTCTATGCGCTCTATAGAAGTAGAACTTAATGTTTGTTGTCAACAGTTTATAAAGGTGCCTGTTTTGATAGATCCTGAACTAGATGTGAGTTTTGACGTGAAGGGCCTTATGGGGGCCATTCATAATATCTCTTGGAATGGACATAACGTAGCAGATCAATTTTATATTGGTAAACACACTAATAGTGTTAATAATATTGATGGACTTTTAGGCATTGATGTACTCTATCTTTTCAAACATTTATGTACTATTCCTTGTATAAAGGGTAGGGCTTTAGAGACATGCCATGGAACAATTCCTTTTGGACCTGTAAAGTCATTTTTAACTCCGTCTCAAGAATCCATCATTTTTGGTAGTGAATTTGATCATAGGATTAATGATACTAACGATATTTGACAAAAGGACAACAAAACTTTGTCCTCGTCTCTTCTCAACAAATTCTTCGTGAAAACACCAAATCACATCGTAAATCTTATTTTAGAACCAACACCCACTTATTTTGATCCTCTTTTATATACCCATAAGAATACTGATCTGGATTTGGGTCTTGAGCACCTGTATAAATTGGAATCTCTTGGCATCAAAGAAGAATCAGATCAAGGGTCTATCGATGACGTATTCATCCGAAAATTTCATGAAGGCATAGAATTTAGGGAGGGCAAGTACCATATAGAACTTCCATGGTACAAAGATATTTTAGAAGATGTCCCATCTAATCATCAAGTGGCACTTGCCACTCTTCATCGCGTTAAGAAACGGCTTGACAGTCAAGGCCTCACTTCCGCTTATGGAGAGGTCTTTCAGCAGTATTTGAGAGAAGGAATCATAGAGACTGTACAAGTGTCTCCTAAAGATTTTAATAAATATATCTGGATTCCTCATCGTCCGATCATCAAAACAGCTTCTCAAATTACAACAAAAATCAGGCCGGTCTTCAATTGTAGCTTGAAGGTTGGTGGTTGCCCGTCATTGAATCAAGCGTCTTATCCCGGAGTTGATTTGATGGCGTCTCTCTTTCGTATTCTTATTTCTTTTCGTACCAACAAATATGTTGTTCTTTCAGACATCTCAAAAGCCTTTCTTCAAATTCGCCTCAAACTGGAAGAGGATAGAAATAGGTTCTGTTTTTTTTGGACTGAAGGTGGAGTGATACAAACCTATCGTTATGCCACAATCATATTTGGTTTATCAGTAAGCCCTTATGTACTAGGGGCGGTTATTAAACATCACGCTCAAAAGTATCCTCTTGACCTGTGTACATCTATTCTTATGAATAATTTATATGTGGATAATCTGATTTATACAAATTCATCTTTAGATGTTCTGACAGACATCTACCATCAAGCTAACACTCGTATGAGTGAAGGAGGCTTCAATTTGGCATCGTGGAACTCCAATCATCCTGATCTCAGAGACTTATTTTCATATGAGAATAAGCTCTCCACTCATCAGTGTGCTGAGGAGAGAGTGTTAGGATATTTATTTGATACGTCAGACGATTCGCTTAAGCTAAGTGATTTTACTCTTGGAATTGTTAATTCCAAGAGGCAGTTGTTATCGGAAATCTCTAAGATTTTCGATCCCCTCTCTCTTTTTCTGCCGGTAACTATCCGAGGTCGTTTACTGATGAGAAAGACATGGGAAAAGGAGATGAACTGGGATGATGAAATTGAACTTGATATGAAGAAATCATGGGAAAAGCTCAGTCAGGATTTATCTTCTCTTAAGGAAATTTCGTTCCCACGATCTTGTTTCGAGTCCCTCGACTCCAATTTAACTTTGAATATATTCTGTGACGCCAGCACGCAATGTTATGGTTTTTCGGTTTATGTTTCTTCCGACATGAATGGCCCATCTCTACTATGGTCCAAAGGGAAGGTTGCTCCTTTAAAGAAAAGGACCTTACCTTGTTTGGAACTTTTGTCCGTTTTTTTAGCTTTGAAATGCTTGCCTCAGGTTCTCAACAGCTTACAAGGGGTCAAATTCTCTTCGCTTAATATTTTCTCTGACTCTCAAATCGTACTGTTTTGGATTCTGAATAAAGGACAAAAAAGCAAGCAAATTTTTGTACGAAATCGTATTCAGGATATAATCCTCATGACCTCTTCTCTGAAAGAAGAGTTTTCCCTTTCTGCAAAATTTCTCTATGTTCGATCAGAGGAAAACCCTGCAGATTTAATTACTAGAGGTCTGTCTCTCTCTGAGTTTCATAAAAAACTGTCCTTTTGGTGTCATGGACCTGAGTGGTTGGCTTCAGATCCTTCATATTGGCCTAAGTTTGAACTAAATGAAACAGGAGATAATCCAACTTCTCCAGTTTTTGCCGTCTTACAAGGAGCAGGAAATCCTCCTGTGGTTGATTTTAGCAAATTTTCGAGTTTAGGGTCCCTTCTCAGGGTTTGTGCACTTCTTTTCCAATTTTTTGCTTATACTAAACATAAGCACATTGACTGTGATGCTAGAGCTCTGCTATATTGTCTGTTAGTCATGCAAAAAGAGTCCTTCTCTAAGGAAATTGAATTTCTTCATAAGGCAAAAACTGATCCTTCTCTTTCGAATCCTCCTGACCTTGTCAATCGACTTGACCTATTTTTGGATGAAAACGACCTTATCAGAAGTAAAGGTCGTCTATCCCGCTCCAACCACTATGATTTTGATATAATGAATCCAATTCTCTTGGCCAAAAACCATCATTTATCTGTCCTTATCATCAAAGATGTTCATCATAAATGTAAACATTTGGGCATTCAGGCCACATTAACGAATATACGTTTGAAAGGATATTGGATAACTTCTTCAAGAGCTACTATCAAAAGGGTACTAGCAGATTGCATAATCTGTAAAAAATTCAACAATTTCGCATATCAGTATCCAAAGTTTACAAATTTTTCTAAAGCTCAAGTTCAAATGTTTCGTCCTTTCAAACATGTTGGCATAGATTTTACGAAGCATTGGTGGGTCAAAATTAAAGGATCCAATCAGGCACAAAAAATGTTCATAATAATTTTCACTTGTCTCAATATTCGTGCTATTTACCTGGACTTAGTACCTGATATGACTTCCAAATCCTTTGTGCTTTCTTTCCAACGTTTTATTAATAGATTTGGGGTCCCTGATGTCGTTTACAGCGATAATGCTAAAACCTTTTGTCAAGGTACTGATGCCATCGAGACATTCATGGTATCTGAGGACGGGAAGGAGTTACTTCGAAAGAATCAAATGTCTCATAAACGTATACCTTTATATAGTCCATGGGTGGGAAGCTTGTGGGAAAGGATGATTCGTGTAGTAAAAAGCTGTCTTAACAAAACGCTTGGACGTTCTTCCATCGAATACTTTGATTTCTTAACTGTCCTTTCTGATATTGCTGACGCAATAAATTCTCGTCCCCTTACCTACACTTCCAGTTCTAACGACATCATTCCTCTTACACCCAATTGCTTTCTAAAACCGCTTTCAAAGACTACAATCGTTCTGCCAGGAACTGATCCTGAAGATCAGTTCTGGAGCTCTTCTTCTAAAGCTCGTGAAGAGCTGATCAAAGCCCTAAAACGTTCGTCGGAGAAGTTTGAAGATTTTCGTACTAGGTGGTATAACGAATATCTGTTAAGCCTTAGAGAGAGCAGTCGAGATCTGTATCAAGCCAAGTGGGAAAATCTCATTAAAGTTGATGATATTGTGTTAATAAGAAGTCCTGTCAAGGAACGCCCATTCTGGCAGATGGGAGTCGTCACCCAGCTCATATATGGAGATGACAACAAAGTACGCTCTGTCTTCGCGAGAACACCGGGAGGACAAATTAATGTTTATACAATTAAACATTTATACCCCTTAGAATTATCTTTGACCCATAGTGGGTCAAGTCAGCCTTCTGTTTCCGCACCAACACCTTCTGCACCTGTCCCTGCAATTTGTAATTCACCTGTCGCTACCACAGTAGCTCCTACGTCTACATCTAGTCGACCTCAAAGGAAAGCTGCATTAATTGCTCGTCAGCACCTTGTTGTTGACTCCGATGAATCTGAGGATTCAGATTAATTTTTTTTCCTTTCGCTGACACTATCCCCTTTAGTGGTATAGTGCCATTCCTCCGGCGGAGGATATAATATTTTATTTCCCGACAAGCTATTTTATTTCCCAACCAGCTAAACTTATCGTTATCTGGGGGAAGGGAAGGCGGAAGGATTCTTACGCGAACACTTTTTCTTTTTCGTTTGAAATCTTTAAGAGAGGATCTCTTTATCATTCTATGAATATCGAGGGCAAAGAAAGTAACTTTTTATTATTTACGTGTTTATGTGTTTACAACCGTCTAATACAGTGTTTTCTTTTCCGGAATACGTAAACTACTTCAATTTGTACAAATCTAAACTACCCTTCTTCTGAGGAAAATTTCCAAACTAGGAAATGAATCCGTGAGAGACGACAAGTTTTTCAAGAAACCTATTTACTCTAATTCAAGAAACTTGCAGAAACTTTAAGGTAAGAGTCTTTCTCAATTTCCATTTTCCTCAGATAACTGGTCAAAGTTTAGCTGTTTTTTATAATCATCATTTTTCCATTATAATTATTGTGCCGTTTTTGCTATTTTTCATAATTCATTTAACAACTAAAAAGAATTGAGATTTGCGCACAAATATGGTACTCACTGCGTACCAAAATAGGGTTTTTTAAATTTGCGCTTTTAAAATTAATAATATATATATATATATATATATATATATATAAGATATATATATCAATATATATAAATATAAATAGCATATATATATATATATATATATATATATATATATATATATATATATATATATATATATATATATATATATATATATATAGTAAGTAATACAAGCCAGCGACTCATTATTTTGAGACCGAAACCTTTGTCTTCAGAAAAATTTAGGTTCAGAAAGTTATTAGGTTTTACAGTAATTAGTTTATGGCAAGTTTCTGATAAGTATAATTCCAGAAGCTTGCCAGTAAAGAATTTCTTAAAAAACTTAACATTACTTAACTCTTCTTGAACTTAGAAATTTTTAAACTTAGAAAATTTCGGTCTCAAATGTGGGTCACACCATAGTATTAATATATATATATATATATATATATATATATATATATATATATATATATATATATATATATATATATATATATATATATATATATATATATATATATATATATATATATATATATATATATATATGTAAAGTTACTTAACGCCCACACGGAACGGAGCTCGGAAAAAAAAAAGTTCACAGGTAGCCTCTATGATACATAAATAAATGTTTTAGGGGCGAAATAAATTTTTTTTCCTGATCTGACCTGACCTAACCTAACCTAACCTAACCTAACTTAACCTAACCTAACCTACTAACCGACATAACTCACTGGCGAATAAAAAGCATACTTATTTACTATATTTTCTTTCACCAAAACTTACGAAAACAAACTATATTTTTTTCTGTTGTGGTTTCCTTTGGGTGTGGAATTTAATGTCGTAAATTTTTTATATTTACTCCATCTGCCACTTTGTGGCCAGTATTTATAAAAGGTGCGAATGATTGTATGCGCGAGTGGTTGGTCCCAAATTGTAGTTGAGAGAGTCGTAATTGCACTGACCATCATTTTCTTATTATTTATAGTAAAATAATAAACTATAATAATCTTAATAATCATTTAAATATAAAAATTAAAATTCATTGATATAAAATTGCTTTGTAAGTCGGTATCTTTTTTGAACCAAAAAATTCTCAAAATACAATACCGTACTCCATTAAAGGCTCATAAGAGTAAAGTACCCCTTATAATTGAGCTACGTTTTTGAAATTCACAATATTAATTCATTTAATAATAAATAGTAAAAGTCCTAAGTTTGGGACCCCTGGGTTACCCACTTTTGGCAACCCTCGAAGAGAAGCAACGGTTGCGGCAACCGTTGTACGTATTGCCCCCCTATTTTACGCCCCCTAATTTTTTCGATCATGGGTCAATTTTTGCCCACGTGTAATTTTTTGATCTTCATTTAGGGGCTTAGCCCTATTTTTGATGTCTTAACCTTTTTTGTCCTTCCCCTTTGCTCCAAAGCTTGATAGATACCATGGGTCAATTTTGACCCACGGTAATTTTTTGTCCTTCATGGGTCAATTTTGACCCACGGTAATTTATTGTCCTTCCTTTAGGGGCTTAGCCCTTTTTTGATGTCTTAACCTTGTTTGACCATGATATTTAGTCCTTGACCTTGCCAGATACCATGGGTCATTTTTGGCCCACGCCAATTTTTTGCCCACTCGTGGCCCACCCGTCACATATTTCGTTCCTAACTTGAACGTATGTATTCTATCCTAACTTGAACACCCACACACTTGCGCGTGCGCACACACACACACACACACACACACACACACACACACTTACACTTATACACACATTCACTATGACACTTATACACACATTCACTATGACACTTACATTTACCCATAGACACTTACATTTACACTTACACACACACACACACACACACACACACACACTTACACTTATACACATTCACTATGACACTTATACACACATTCACTATGACACTTACATTTACCCATAGACACTTACATTTACACTTATACATACGCGGTCACACACACACACACACACACACACACACACACACACACACTTATACACACATTCACTATGACACTTATTCACTATAACACTTACATTTTCCCATAGACACTTACATTTACACTTATACTCACGTACAAACACACTACCATCCCTTTGGTCGTCCATGGGTCATTTTTGAGATTTTTTTTTTGTCCTTCCAATCATTCTTTTTTTTGATGTCTTAACCTTGTTTGACCATGATATTTCGCCCTTGACCTTGCCAGATACCATGGGTCAATTTTGACCCACGATAACTTGATGGCTTTGATGGTTCCCAATCACCGTAAGTATCTAGGGATGTTCTATTAGTGTTCTATGATTATTCTATGAGTGCCAGGTGAGTGTCAGGTGAGTGCCAAGTGAGTGCCAATGAGTGCCAATTGAGTGCCAATGAGTGCTAATGAGTGCCAAGTGAGTGCCACATAGTGCCAAGTGAGTGCCACATAGTGCCAACTGAGTGCCACTTTCAAGCCTTTTCTAGCCTCCCCTGAGCCTAGAATAGCCCTAATATGGGTGTCTACCCCTAGGTTATAAGGTATGAGGATTCGATTGGTGTATATTACAACCTGCTAGGATGCTTCATACTATAAGATAGTCTACATATATATATATATATATATATATATATATATATATCACAGAAAACATATATATATATATATATATATATATATATATATATATATATATATATATATATATATATATATATATATATATATATATATATATATATATATATATATATATATATATATATATATATATAATATATATATATGTATATATATATATATATATATATATATATATATATATATATATATATATATATATATATATATATATATATATATATATATATATATATATATATATATATATATATATTTCTTTATAAACACCTTCCTACACACATACACTATAACACTTATACACACATTCACTATGACACTTATAAGTACTTACACTGTGACACTTATAAGCACTTACACTCCCCATAGACACTTACACTAACCATATACACTTCACTCACATATACACTTACACTTACACTCACACACCCAGATTTACTGATGCCTCAACTTTGATGCCTCAACTTTGATGCTCCATCATAAATGCCTCAGCATTGATGCCTCAACTTTGAAGGTTCATCTTGATGACTCATCTGATGCCTCAACCTTTGAAGGTTCATCTGATGACTCATCTTTGATGACGTCATCTTTGATACCATCTATATTGATGATTCATCTTTGATGAAATCACCTTTGATGGCTCATCTCTACCCTACATCAAAGAACAGAGTTAATATTAATGTCTACCCTATGTTATAAGCTGATCACCAGGACGCAGCATGATCTCTCCGCGTGAAGTCCCACGAACCCGCACCCGCAGGTGCGACCCGCCGTGTCCCCGCCCGCCGCGTTCCCGCCCGCCGCGTTCCCGCCCGCCGCGTGCGCCCGCAGGCGCAATATTTCCGCGTTCCCGCCTGCCGCGTGCGCCCGCAGGCGCAATATTCTCGCCGAATGAAAATATATATACTATGAGTCATTCATTTTTATTTCATACTTAAACACTTAGAATTTTTTTCAAATATACTATGAGTCATTCATTTTTATTTCATACTTAAACATTTTTATTAAAAACATTTTCGCGAACCTAAAACTGTAACTCGTTACAGTCATCTTTTATATTTTTTACTTAATACTTTTTAATTTATAAATTTTTAAAAATTGTATGTAAGAAGAAAAAACCAGAGTGTCTGATGTATAAACATTTTATTTTACTACAATTGTACGAAATTTTATTAAAAACATTAACATTACATACCTTAAAGCAGTAAATCAGTAAATCAATAGAGATGTTACCTAACACCTAAGGGATTAGTATGCTTTTGTTTTACTGCTTTACTGCTTTAACTCATGTTTTACTGCTTTAACTTTCTGCTTTACTGCTTTAACTCACTGTTTTACTGCTTTAACTCAGATTACCTACTTTAAAGCAGTAAATCAGTAACTCAGTAAATCAGTAAATCAGTAACAAGGGGTTAGTATGCTTTTGTTTTACTGCTTTACTGCTTTAACTTTCTGCTTTACTGCTTTAACTTTCTGCTTTACTGCTTTAACTCATATACATTACATACCTTAAAGCAGTAAATCAGTAAATCAATAGAGGTGTTACCTAACACCTAAGGGATTAGTATGCTTTTGTTTTACTGCTTTACTGCTTTAACTTTCTGCTTTACTGCTTTAACTCATATACATTACATACCTTAAAGCAGTAAATCAGTAAATCAATAGAGGTGTTACATAGCAACAAAGGGATTAGTATGCTTTTGTTTTACTGCTTTACTGCTTTAACTTTCTGCTTTACTGCTTTAACTTTCTGCTTTACTGCTTTAACTTTCTGCTTTACTGCTTTAACTTTCTGCTTACTGCTTTAACTTTCATTTACTGCTTGAATTCAGCATGTTTTACTATGTTAACCATATTTATTAACATTATGTTTTTTATTTTGTTTTAATACTTTTTATTTATTTTATTATTATTTTTATTTATTTTTTTTATTATTTTTATTATTATTTTATTTTTATTTTTATTATTATACTTAGTGTTATTTACTTCATGCCTATTGTTATTATTATTTAGAACACACATTCACTATGACACTTATACACACATTCACTATGACACTTCGACACCCATGACACTTACATTTACCCATAGACACTTACATTTACACTTACACACACACACACACACACACACACACACACTCACACACAGATTTACTTACACTCACACACAGATTTACTTAAGGCACACGCTGATTTATTTGTATCATTGATACATGGTATCGCAGGTATGACTTGTTTACACACACACACACACACACACACACACACACACCCACACACACGCACACTCACTTACACATATAACGTATAATTTATTAAAACATTTTATGTTTTAATTAAACACGTACATTTATATTACTCATTCAAATATAACTAAAATTATTTCAAAGTTTCTTAAAACTTCTACAATAAATCAATCATTATCTTTGAACAAAGAAATTATTATTAACTGTTAATACTTTTTGTTTATAAATTTTATAACTATCAAGTTTTAAAATAACTTTTACTAAATTTTATGAAATTTTATTAAAACATATATTTTACGTACCATAAAGAAATCAGTAAGGTCAGCCCCTAGCACCCCTCTACACCAAGCTATGCCGCGTTATGTTCTATTGACTTACTGATTTACATCATCTTTAGCCATGTAATAAGTATAAAAATAACAAAATAAGTTCTTCTCTGCTAACATAACATGTATTTTATTAAAATCTTTCTAAGTTCTTATTTAAAAATAACAATTATTCACTTACATTTATATTATTCGCTCGATGTTAACTAAAATATTTCAAAGTTTTTAAATAATTCGATTTTCTTTATTATTATTATCTATGTACATTGACAATCCATCACGAGAAAACACAACAACTCGCACTCCTTACAGATACGAAACTGACCTCTCTCTGTAAAATGTGTTAAAATAACTACTTTAGGACTAAATTTAGCCGGGGCGATTTGGGCCTAATTCCAGGTCAAAAATATATTTCAAACTGACCTTTTTCTGTAAATGTGGTGCAATAACTACGTTAGGGCCTAAATTTAGGCTTAAATTTAGGATACAAGCCTTTTTGTATCCCAGGCTGATTTAAGCTTAATACCAGGTCAAAAGGTAATTCCAGTATAGACAAGAATCGAGAATCAATGTTATTATTATTTTATAAATATATTTCAAACTAAAACATGCTGGATCGGTAAGATCCTTTAAGCAGGTAAGAAGGAAATGTTTACCTTTCTTGTGAGTGGACGGAGTAATCTTTATCTCTATATGACCTCGTATGTGATTGGTCGAGAATTATTTTATCGCTTTTAGGTATGAAAAACATGTTTTTTCATATCCTGAACCTTAACTGTGATTGGATGAAAATTATATTTGAGGATGCGTGTTTTAGACCCAAACTCATTTTAAATCATACTCGTTTTAGCTGTTAAGCGGTGCACAAGCTCTCTGGTTTGTAATAAAAGTGTTCTATTTTCACTAAGTGTATATCATGAATCATCTTAACAGGTATACCTCAATACAAGACATTATCCAGTGGGAAATCAAGATCCCAGGAAGTAAGGTTTCATTCTTATATAAAAGAAAAGTATAGATTTGAATTTTTCAAGTGTGCTACCCAATCCCCATGTTATAATACCAAGCGTATTTTCGTGAGTCCAGATGAATTACTTTGTATATGTAATCACACTGAAGAGTGGCTTACAGAATACTTTAAACCAAGCTCAGCTTTAAACTGGACCGAAACAGTTATTAACCTGTGCGAAGAAACCAGCGATAAGCAACTTACTCTAGCATTTTATAAACATCAAAACATAATCAGTTTGGAAGTTAGATTATGGGAGAGAAATAATGAAACAGCAGTATTTGAACCTACATCATTTGGATTCTACATTTCAGGCCTAGCGCAGATGAAATATATGTTAGAGGTACGTAAGCGAATGTTAATACAGATGAAGAAGACATTTGTGTTATCTAATTACGTAACCGTAATTCATTACATGTTATACCAAGAATACTACGCATTTAAGAAAACTTGATTGATGATCCTACGCACATCATCGATCGCTTCCTAAGTTCTATAGACGTACAGAAATTCATTTATCTACTTAGAAAACAATGGCTAGAAAGTATTTATGCAGGTGACCCCGAATGTAAATATACTATGTGTGTATAAGTGTAAATGTAAGTGTCTATGGGTAAATGTAAGTGTCATAGTGAATGTGTGTATAAGTGTCATAGTGAATGTATGTATAAGTGTGTGTGTGTGTGTGTGTGTGTGTGTGTGTGTGTGTGTCTGCTAGGATAGATCCATACATACAAGGTCTAGCAGAAAGTCTGTAACAGACGGGTGGCCACGAGTGGGTAAAATTATAGCTGGGCCAAAATGACCCATGGTATCTGGCAAGGTCAAGGGACTAAATATCATGGTCAAACAAGGTTAAGACATCAAAAAAAGGGCTAAGCCCTAAAGGAAGGACAATAAATTACCGTGGGTCAAAATTGACCCATGAAGGACAAAAAATTACCGTGGGTCAAAATTGACCCATGGTATCTGTCAAACTTTGGAGCAAAGGGGAAGGACAAAAAAGGTTAAGACATCAAAAAATAGGGCTAAGCCCCTAAATGAAGTTCAAAATTACCGTGGGCAAAATTGACCCAGGTCGAAAAAATTAGGGGCGTAAAATAGGGGGCAATACGTACAACGGTTGCTTACGTCTGGCACAACCCTTCTTCGAAGGGTTGCCAAAATTAGGGTTGCCAAAAAAGTTAAAAAATTACGGTGGCCAGAAAATACCGTGGGCCAAAAATGACCTATGGAAGACCAAAGGGTTGGTCGAAAAAGGTCATGGGCCAAAAGAAGGCCCCAAAAGGTCAAGGTCAGGTAAAAATTCGAGCTCAAAAAAGGTCGCGGTCAGAAAAGGTCAAAAAGGGTCAAGGTCATTTTCGTCCGGAACCCTTCTGTTATAAAGGCTCATAGGAGTAAAGTACCCCTTATAATTGGGCTACGCCCTTGAAACTCACAATATTAATTCATTTAATAATAAATAGTAAAAGTCCCAAGTTTGGGACCCTTGGGTTACCTGTAACCCCTAAAAATGGGGTTAGGGGCTGGAGCCCCCCCCCATACCATTTTTGTCAATTTTTTCACCAGATTCTTCTTATTCATGTCACAAACTATTATTATACCAATTTTCAGCTAAAAATAATATATATATATATATATATATATATATATATATATATATATATATATATATATATATATATATATATATATATATATATATATATATATATATATATATATATATATATATTAAAAATATATATATATATAAAAAAATATATATATATATATATATATATATATATATATATATATATATATATATATATATAAATAACCTCCTATATTCAAAATTGATAAATAAAAAGCTGATACAATAAAACCGGTTTACATTTAACTTTCTTTTGATAACGTTTTGAAATTTCAAACTTCCCTTAATTATACTAAAGATATAGGACTACATTTTGATAAAATTTGACAGTGATCAAAGTCATAATTACATAATTGTAAACATATCGAATTACCTGTCAAAGATAGGCCTTCGATTTTTTGAAATTTCACATTTGAAAGTTTTTACACCCCCTCCTCGCTGACCAGGTGCCTCAACAATGTCAGGTTGATTTATAGATCAAAATGGTCTAGAGATATTCCTTTTTCACTTGTATAAATGTTATTGACCTCCTTCAATCGAAAGGTCAAGTATTGACCCCAGCTGACCTTTCATTTTTTCTATATCGAAGTATTAACATATTTTAGCTCACAATTGTGCTAGAAACTTGATTCTTGTACCAAATTGATCAGTAGAGAATACTGGTCCTATTAATTGTTGTCAAAATTGATAATTATCCTTAATTAAAAAATTACAATTATATTATAATCTCTATGGGATTAAAAATATCCAGTTAACAACACGTGATAAAGTTGCCAAAGACCGCCATCATAAACTTTCGTTACTTTTTGTAACAAATCCATATTGATTTATTCAACAAATTTATTTATTTAGTATATAGTTTGAAATTTGCTATCTTTTGATATCAAATTTGTCATTATAACATCATTAATTCAAAGTGATGTTTATTTGATTAATTGCTTGTCGGTAACTCTTTTCGCATCTTCTCTATCGAGTATAAAAAGGAGCGATCGGAGGTGGCGAGCACTTATTCTAATCTACTGCACTGTCAACAAGAGTTCCGTCCCAACCTTGTTTGTATTACCCGAACTCATAGAAGTCTTCAAGATTCATTTATAATGCAGTATCGAGTAGTTTAATATTTGATGAGGCTTATTTCTCAAACGAGCTTCCCCCTTCATTTTTTAGAGGCATCATCGTCATTTTGGAGACGAATTGCCGAACTGACGTAGGGGCTAGCAATTTGTTTGTTTATTGTTTGCTAGCCGGCAATATTGAAAATCTTCCTTCCTTTAAATGGTGATCGTAGGAAATTTTGTGTAGATAATGTCATTTATTACGCCTTTCTGGACAACTTAGGAATCCCCACTAATGACTTCGTGTCACCCTTCTTTCCTTGCAGATATTAGCAAAAAAGGCTTCAGTTTTGATTCGTTTATATATTAATTTTTGATAAGTGTTTTGACATTATATATCAAATCAGTCTCTTCTGATTGAGTTGTTCTATTTGGAATGATTCAATTTTTGATAGTGGACCCACGAGTTGCTATATAATGTTGAAGTACTTCTTATAGAATAGTCCGTAAAGATTTGAATTAATCCGATTCGCCTACGGTTATGTGGTGATTGGTTTCCATTACCAAACCACATATCTGTGCAAATCACCTTTCAAGTCGCCCTTTTACTTCGTCTTAATTTAGTGTCCAGTTTATTATGATAGGTGGAGAATCTTCGAGGTTTTTATCTATCTTTTATTCTCTCTCTCTCTCTCTCTCTCTCTCTCTCTCTCTCCTCTCTCTGCTTAAAAGTATGATATTTCCAAACACATTTTTATCCAACGTGATGTACACTGAATTTTTGTTTATTTTTTTAAACATACAAATTTTTAAAATCACACTCAAAAAGTAAGCAAAAACGCTAAAGGGGAAAATTGGGAAAATAAAAGATTTGGGGAAAATTTAATATAAAAGGAATAATTAGAAAATTTCAAACTCAAAGATTTGATTAAAAAATAATAATAATAAAAATAAAAAGTTAAATAAAAGTAAGCAAAAACGTAGAAATCAAAATGGTAAAATTCATTATGATAAATGTCTCAGAGAAAAAATCTCGCCATTGTTAAAATCGGAAATTTCGATTAGATAGTTTAGGTAATACATTATTGCCTCGTCAATAAAAAATGAGAACCATTTTTTATTAATATTAAAACTTAGATATAGATTGTAAAGAGCGTAGAAAATAGAAAGTTGGAAATAATAACTAAAAATCAAAAATTAAATACTTTTCAATATTTCATACATGAAATTGGATTTTTCAAGAGTCGTCATAGAATCGATTCTTATCATAAAAATATTATTGTAACATTCCCCCTTTAAATATTATAAATGAAAATTACTCTTTATATATATATATTTATTAAAATATATATATAAAATTATAAATATTTATTTAGAAATAATAAAAAGTCGCCTTAATAGTTGGTCACGTGGTCTCAGAATTTGCCTCATAAATGTGAAAAATCGGAATTGCTTCGATTGTGTTTATTTCAAATATTCAAATTAAATATTTATAAAGCATAAATTATAATTTTTATAATTTCAAATCATCAATTGATGGTTTATATTTATATATATATATATATATATATATATATATATATATATATATATATATATATATATATATATATATATATATATATATATATATATATATATATCCATAGATTTTTTTTGCAAAATAATAAAATTTAATGGACCAAAGTTCAACGAGTTTTCAAAAAGTTTAGGTAATATTTCACATCGCGATTTCCGTGCATGACAAATTGTAATTATAGTGATTTGGTAGTAGTAGTCTTCCTGGTGGTAGAGCAAATATTAGAAATCCCCAGACAGAGGCTTCACCCCTGTCTAAGTAGTAATAAATAGTGTCCAAAAGTAAACATTTGCTTCTTGGATTCTTCATTGCATACTCCGCTCTCTGTACTAGAGGTGAAACGCAATAAGAACCCAAAGTAAAGTTATTACATTGGAAACTGTCATTCTATTGAGACCTTTGTGTCTTCAAAGAAGACTATTCCTACAAATAATAATTATTAATTATTACTATAATTATTACCATTAATAATAATTATTATTATTATTATTATTATCATCATTTATTTTAGTGTAACTAGTATACTGCTTTCTATTATTATTATTATTATTATTATTATTATTATTATTATTATTATTATTATTATTATTATTATTATTATTATTATTATTATTATTATTATTATTATTATTATTGTTATTGTTATTATTATTATTATTATTATTATTATTATTATTATTATTATTATTATTACTATTATTATTATTATTATTATTATTATTATTATTATTATTATTATTATTATTATTATTATTATTATTATTATTATTATTATTATTATTGCTTTCGTAGTACTAGTTATATAAAGTCTTAGTAGTATAAATTTATTATTATTGTTATTATTATGAAATATTGTTATTATTATTGTTTCATATTTTCGAAATTTGATTGAGTTTTTTTCATCTTTGTCAACGTTCGAAAGTCTATATATTTATACTACATTTGTTCGATAACGTGGTTACAATATGTTCGGAAATTCAGAAATAAATTCGCAATAAAATTTTTATAATATCAAACATCGAAGCGACTTACATATAAAAATAAACTTAGTAAATTTTCAGTAAAAATAAATTAAAATAAATTTCAATTAAATTTAATACACGACAAAACTTTTTCGTCCCCAAATCATCATATAAATAAAAACTCGGTCCTTTATGGGCATTCGGTTTATACAGGCAGTAAATTTTAGAGTAAATAATTATTCTTCATTCCCTTGTATATATATATATATATATATATATATATATATATATATATATATATATATATATATATATATATATATATATATATATATATATATATATATATATATATATATATATATATATATATATATTCTTATATATATATATATATATATATATATATATATATATATATAGTAATTACCCTGGTCCACACGAGACCCACCGGGTATATATATACATACAAGTTTATATTTCCACTATTCATTGGCTGCTTTCAAACTAATCGAGCGAAAGTGGTACCGCGTCAGAGATTTGTTTGAAAGCAGGAATAAATGTAGATTTGTGATCTGGTCTTCATTAGCCAAGCTACCTGGGACTGGGTCACAAATCTTTTTGTTCGCCAGAAATTCCAGAAATGAGAGCTCAGTGCGAGATGGGGCGTTATATATATATATATATATATATATATATATATATATATATATATATATATATATAAATAACTATATAAAAAAATATATATATATATATATATATATATATATATATATATATATATATATATATATATATATATATATATATATATATATATATATATATATATATATATATATATATATATATGTAAATAAAGAAAGAACATTTAATGGGAAGGTAAAGAATTACTGCCTTCTCCGGGATTGAACCACCGCCATGTTATGAGGACAATATACCCGGTGCTTTTACGACTGAGCTATCCTCCAACCCAAAAAAGTTGAAGTGAAGAAGTTATATATATAGCTATATATATATATATATATATATATATATATATATATATATATATATATATATATATATATATATATATATGTATATATATTTATATATATATATATATATATATATATATATATATATATATATATATATATATATATATATATATATATATATATATATATATATATATATATATATATATATATATAGACAAATTTGTAGAAACTGTACTGTGACTAGTGAGGATATAGTCAACCACCTCACAAAGCTAGCGTACAACCTGAACCTCTTAAGTTTCCTGATCACAAACTGGTATAATAATGAAAATTAATTTAGGTTAAGTTAGGTTAGGTTAAGTTAAGTTAGGTTAGGTTAGGTTAGGTTAGGTTAGGTTAGGTTAGGTTAGGTTAAGTTAGGTACCTCAGGTAGTCACAGAAAATTTTTAAAAATTTGTTATATATATATATATATATATATATATATATATATATATATATATATATATATATATATATATATATATATATATATATATTTATATTTATATATATTTATATATATATATATATATATATATATATATATATATATTGTAAGATTTCAGTTTTTCTTTCAACTTTATTTAGAAAATAATAGATTGTTTGAGTTACCCCTTGAATTAGCATCTAGAAACGTTCTTTATTTTTCGTTCTTATTTTTAATTATTAAAAAATTGACCCGACTTCCTTAGATTGAAATATTATTCATGTAAGACGTGTAAGTACATATGCCATCTTATGATATATAAATTTTCGCATACCTTACATTAAAATAGATTTATAGCTCATTTCTTTACTCTAATTTTTAGAAAGTCTTCTTTAATAAAAACACAGTTTTAAGGACAATTCTATCAAATTTATTTATTCGTAATTAATTACACTTTATTTTTAGCTATTATTAGATATTTTATTCAACAAATGTATTTACAAATCATATTTTAGAAAAAGGATACTTTTATGACTTTTTGAGCTCCGCAGAAATACGACCATAAATTAATATTTTGCTTTTTTCTCAAAACATCACGTAACCATATTTTAAGTATATTAAACTTAGGAAGTTGTTAATAAAGTTATTATAAAGTTCTTAATTCATAATCTTAATACTTCCATAATTATTTATTTATTTTTGAGGGCTAAAAGGATTTACTCTCTTAAAAATGCTATTCTCAATTGTAGATAATGTATTTCGCATCACGTGGACCTGAACACATGCAGGTGAAGTACTTTAATTTCTATTTATCTTTATTACTATTCAGAGAGATTTAAAGATTGATTATTATTTATTTTATTTATTTATTTATTTTTCATCTTATTAAATATAGTTATTATGTTAATTCCTTTACTAAAGTAGCTATTAATGTATATAAGCCATTCGGTTATCAAAAACTACTATTTTTTCTTGAAAATTGTATTCTATTGTAAATAAATATAATGTTAAAAATAAATTAGTTACCCCTTATTTTTAGGAAAGTATGAAATAATTTAAAATCATTCTACTAAAACTTATTTATTTAAATATATAAATATTTTTTATGGTATATTTCTACATTATTAAGTATTTTGTTAGTTTATTTAAACTTCTTCATAATATATATATAATATATATATATATATATATATATATATATATATATATATATAATATATATATATATTATATAAAATATTTTATATATTATTTATTATATATTTATATATATATATATATATATATATTGAATTTTGCTGTAATTCTTTTGTAATTGTTTTTGCGAATTTATTTATTATTATTTGCTGTATTTATTATTATTATTATTAGATTATTATTATTATTATTATTATTATTATTATTATTATTATTATTATTATTATTATTATTATTATTATTATTATTATTATTATTATTATTATTATCGTTGTTGTTGTTTTGATTCCTTTTTAGAGACGCAAGAGGTTCCCTCCAATGATCTTTATATTGGATGGCAAAGGCATAGTAAAAGAACAAAATGAGGAACACGATATAACTCAAAGGACAAAGAATCAGACCAATTGTGTTCGCTTTATAATGGTTTGGCAAATGCACAATAGAAGAACAAAATGAGGAACACAATATAACTCAAGGGACAAACAATCAAACCAATTGTGTTCGCTTTTTCGTAAGATTTTGTTCTTTCACCTTCTTCTTCTTCCTCTACGTCTTCTGCAAAGTTCATTTCGTATTTTAGGTTTATATCCTGTGAAGATATTTAAATAAACTGTGAGTAATGCGTTTAAATTAGAATTAATAATAATAATAATAATAATAATAATAATAATAATAATAATAATAATAATAATAATAATAATAATAATAATAATAATAATATTAATATTAATATTAATAATAATAATAATAATAATAATAATAATAATAATAATAATAATAATAATAATAATAATAATAATAATAATAATAATAATAATAATAATCATTTCTGAGGGTGAGGTTTGTACACGCTTTTATTATTATTATTATTATTATAATAAAACGATGAAATAGCCAAAAAAAATTAAAATTTAACATATAAAGTAACTTCACAAATGTGTCAAAAGTTCTAAAAAAAGACACAACAGAAAATACTTCATCTAAACTTCTCCAGAAGAAAAATCAAGTCCACTTCTCAGAAAGGGTGTCCATAAGTCCGAAAAACTCTAAAGTAGGGGGCTTACAGCCATCCTGGAGGTTCAAAGGTAAGAGCGTCGGACTTTCCTCTCAGAGTCGCTTTGTCGAATTCTTTTTCCTTTGAAAGCTAAGAAGAAAGCTATTCTTGTTGAGATCATTTCTTCAGGACTTAAGAGCTCTGTAGAAGTCTTGTATATTATTGCAATATTTCGCCTCCGAACTCGAGGCATCTTCAGGCAGAAATGAAATTAATTTGTGGGAACGGCTATGATGAATATTTTGTTAATAGTTCCACAATATAATAAAACGATGAAATAGCCAAAAAAAATTAAAATTTAACATATAAAGTAACTTCACAAATGTGTCAAAAGTTCTAAAAAAAGACACAACAGAAAAAATACTTCATCTAAACTTCACTAGCTGGAAAAATAAAAATGACTTATGGTACTTGGCGTCCATAAGTCCGAAAAAACTCTAAAGTAGGGGGCTTACAGCCATCCTGGAGTTTCAAAGGTAGGAGCGTCGGACTTTCCTCTCAGAGTCGCTTCGTAGAATTCTTTTTCCTTTCAAAGCTAAGAAGAAAGCTATTCTTGTTGAGATCATTTCTTCAGGACTTAGGAGCTCTGTAGAAGTCTTGTATATTATTGCAATATTTCGCCTCCGAACTCGAGGCATCTTCAGGCAGAAATGAAATTAATCAGTTGGGAACGGCTATGATGAATATTTTGTTAATAGTTCCACAATATAATAAAACGATGAAATAGCCAAAAAAAATTAAAATTTAACATATAAAGTAAAACTTCACAAATTGTGTCAAAAGTTCTAAAAAAAGACACAACAGAAAATAACTTCATACTAAACTATCTCCAGAAGAAAAATCAAGTCCACTTCTCAGAAAGGGGTGTCCATAAGTCCGAAAAACTCTAAAGTAGGGGGCTTTACAGCCATACCTGGAGGTTCAAAGGTAAGAGCGTCGGACTTTCCTCTCAGAGTCGCTTCGTAGAATTCTTTTTCCTTTTCAAAGTAAGAAGCAAAAGCTATTCTTTTGTTGAGATCATTTTCAGGACTTAGGAGTACAACTCGTAGAAGTCTTGTATATATTCAATATTTCTGCTCGACTCGAGGCATCTTCAGCAGAAATGAAATTAATTTGTGGGGAAAACGGCTGTTGGATGAATATTTTGTTAATAGCTTCCACAATATTAATAATAACGATGAAATAAGCCAAAAAAAATTAAAATTTAACATATAAAGTAATTCACAAATGTGTCAAAAGTTCTAAAAAAAGGACACAACAGAAAATACTTCATCTTAAACTTCTCCAGGAGAAAATCAAAGTCCACTTCTTCAGAAAGGGTGTCCATAAGTCCGAAAAACTCTAAAGTAGGGGGCTTACAGCCATCCTGGAGGTTCAAAGGTAAGAGCGTCGGACTTTCCTCTCAGAGTCGCTTCGTAGAATTCTTTTCCTTTCCAAAGCTAAGAAGAAAGCTATTCTTGTTGAGATCATTTCTTCAGGACTTAGGAGCTCTGTAGAAGTCTTGTATATTATTGCAATATTTCGCCTCCGAACTCGAGGCATCTTCAGGCAGAAATGAAATTAATTTGTGGGAACGGCTATGATGAATATTTTGTTAATAGTTCCACAATATAATAAAACGATGAAATAGCCAAAAAAAATTAAAATTTAACATATAAAGTAACTTCACAAATGTGTCAAAAGTTCTAAAAAAAGACACAACAGAAAATACTTCATCTAAACTTCTCCAGAAGAAAAATCAAGTCCACTTCTCAGAAAGGGTGTCCATAAGTCCGAAAAACTCTAAAGTAGGGGGCTTACTGAGAAGTGGACTTGATTTTTCTTCTGGAGAAGTTTAGATGAAGTATTTTCTGTTGTGTCTTTTTTTAGAACTTTTGACACATTTGTGAAGTTACTTTATATGTTAAATTTTAAATTTTTTTGGCTATTTCATCGTTTTATTATATTGTGGAACTATTAACAAAATATTCATCATAGCCGTTCCCACAAATTAATTTCATTTCTGCCTGAAGATGCCTCGAGTTCGGAGGCGAAATATTGCAATAATATACAAGACTTCTACAGAGCTCCTAAGTCCTGAAGAAATGATCTCAACAAGAATAGCTTTCTTCTTAGCTTTGAAAGGAAAAAGAATTCTACGAAGCGACTCTGAGAGGAAAGTCCGACGCTCTTACCTTTGAACCTCCAGGATGGCTGTAAGCCCCCTACTTTAGAGTTTTTCGGACTTATGGACACCCTTTCTGAGAAGTGGACTTGATTTTTCTTCTGGAGAAGTTTAGATGAAGTATTTTCTGTTGTGTCTTTTTTTAGAACTTTTGACACATTTGTGAAGTTACTTTATATATTAAATTTAAATTTTAATTTTTTTTGGCTATTACACCGTTTTATTATATTGTGGAACTATTAACAAAATATTCATCATAGCCGTTCCCACAAATTAATTTCATTTCTGCCTGAAGATGCCTCGAGTTCGGAGGCGAAATATTGCAATAATATACAAGACTTCTACAGAGCCTAAGTCCTGAAGAAAATTGAACTCAAACAAGAATAGCTTTCTTTCTTAGCTTTGAAAGCGAAAAAGGAATTCTACGAAGCGCTCTGAGAGAAAGCCGACGCTTTTCTTACTCTTTGAAACCTCCAGGATGGCTGTAAGCCCCCTACTTTTAGAGGTTTTTTCGGATTTATGGACACCCTTTCTGAGAAGTGACTTGATTTTTCTTCTGGAGAAGTTAGATGAAGTATTTTTCTGTTGTGTCTTTTTTTAGAACTTTTGACACATTTGTGAAGTAACTTTATATGTTAAATTTTAATTTTTTTGGCTATTACATCGTTTTATAATAATTGGGGAAACTATTAACAAAAATATTCATCATAGCCGTTCCCACAAATTAATTTCATTTCTGCCTGAAGATGCCTCGAGTTCGGAAGCGAAATATTGCAACAATATACAAGTCTTCTACAAAGCTCTTAAGTCCTGAAGAAATGATCTCAACAAGAATAGCTTTCTTCTTAGCTTTGAAAGGAAAAAGAATTCTACGAAGCGACTCTGACGGGAAAGTCCTGGACGCTCTTACCTTTGAAACCTCCAGGATGGCTGTTAAGCCCCACTTTAGAGTTTTTCGGACTATGGACACCTTTCTGAGAAGTGGACTTTGATTTTTCTTCTGGAGAAGTTTAGATGAAGTATTTTTCTGTTGTGTCTTTTTTAGAATTTGACACATTTGTGAAGTTACTTTATATGTTAAATTTTAATTTTTTTGGCTATTTCATCGTTTTATTATATTGTGGAACTATTAACAAAATATTCATCATAGCCGTTCCCACAAATTAATTTCATTTCTGCCTGAAGATGCCTCGAGTTCGGAGGCGAAATATTGCAATAATATACAAGACTTCTACAGAGCTCCTAAGTCCTGAAGAAATGATCTCAACAAGAATAGCTTTCTTCTTAGCTTTGAAAGGAAAAAGAATTCTACGAAGCGACTCTGAGAGGAAAGTCCGACGCTCTTACCTTTGAACCTCCAGGATGGCTGTAAGCCCCCTACTTTAGAGTTTTTCGGACTTATGGACACCCTTTCTGAGAAGTGGACTTGATTTTTCTTCTGGAGAAGTTTAGATGAAGTATTTTCTGTTGTGTCTTTTTTTAGAACTTTTGACACATTTGTGAAGTTACTTTATATGTTAAATTTTAAATTTTTTTGGCTATTTCATCGTTTTATTATATTGTGGAACTATTAACAAAATAATAATAATAATAATAGCATGCAGTACTTTGAGTTAGAAATTTATCCTAAAATTTTTATCACCGTTTTTAAATTTCAAATAAAACCTCTTTGTCTTTTTTTGGGGGCAATTTCAAAAAAAAAAAAAGGGGAAAAAAAATTTTTTTTTTTCCCCCCCCCCCCCAAAAACCCAATTTTTTTCTATCTCAAATGGCAGTTGGCAACTCTTTTGTGTACATGGGGAATTTTTTTACTAGTTTTTATCAAAAAAAAAAAATTAACATTTGAATCAGGCACCTATAATAAACATGTCCCAATAATTAAATAGAAAGGCTATAATAATTAAATTAAAGAAATCAAGATTATATATATATATATATATATATATATTATATATATATATATATATATTATATATATATATTATATATAAATATATATATATATAATATATATTATATATATATATTTATATATATATATATTATTATATATATAATATATATTATATTATTCATTTCATGTGGCTATTTATTATACCATCGATATATATCCATACAATAGCTTCGAAAAATAAATATATATATTATATAATATATATATATATATATTATATATATATATATATATATATATATATATATATATTTTCTTATTAACACCCACCATACATTAGCTAGGTCTGTTGTATGAAACTCTTCCTCATTTTCAAAAATAGTAAGAAATATTACTTACCATTGGTGGATAAGGAGCAACCGCAATCATCTTTTTGAACTTAGGTACAAAGGTGCCCTTACTGCTTCTATTCAATGTCTTTTCGCATCTCACTGGGGTTCGAAATGATACTTACCATTGGTTGATAGGGAGCAACAGCAATCATCCTCTTGGACTTAGGTACAAAGGAGCCCTTACCGTCTCTATTCAAGATCTTTTCGTATCTCATTGGGGTTCGAAATGATACTTACCATTAGTAGTTGATAAGTAGCAGCAGCAATCATCCTCTTGGACTTAGGTACAAAGGCGCCATTACTTCTTCTATTCAAGATCTCATTATCTCAAATATCTCATTGGGGTTCGAAATGATACTTACCATTGGTTGATAAGAAGCAACAGTAAGCATCCTCTTGGACTTAGGTACAAAGGCGCCATTACTTCTTCTATTCAAGATTTTTTCGTATCTCATTGGGGTTCGAAATGATACTTACCATTGGGTGATAAGGAGCAACAGCAATCATCCTCTTGGACTTAGGTACAAAGGCGCCATTACCGCCTCTATTCAATGTCTTTTCGCATCTCAT
>JABUQX010053846.1:0-2500 GCA_015478945.1 Trachelipus rathkii | reverse complement strand
CAGATCGTACTGTTATGGTTATGAAGTAATTAATTTAATATTCTAAATATAGGTTAGGGTTAACATATACTGCTGGTTAAGCTTCTTTCTAATAAAGGCTTTAACTGCCAGTGTTATGATTTTTTGAAATTTGTTCTCACGTTAATTATTTGTTAAGCGTGTGGTCTAAGAGGTATTCACCTTGTATTATGTTAAGCTGGAAAGGTTTTTAATGCACAAAGATTCAATTAATTTACGTTGAAGGGGGTCGAGAGCTTGTGTGATAGGTGTCATGTCATCAATGTTAATCCTATGGTTAAGAGAAGATCTGTGTAGTGTGAGTGCTGAGTTTTGAGCATCATGGATAAGGTCTTGTTTATGTTGGTATTTATCGGTCCTAGCGAAATGTCATGGTGTTTCACCAATGTAAGTGAAGGAAAGTACAGGAATTATGAAACATGGGAAATTTTATTTTTGAGCAACCACTCGTTGTTGGAGGTATATGTGGGAGGTTTAAAAATACGTTTTAAGGAAAAGGTGTTTGAAGAGGTGAGTCTAAGGTTTTCAGGTAAAGACTTGATGATCTTAGAATTAGGTAAATAAGGAGTAGGTAAATAGGAAAAGGAGTTATTGGGTGGGGTGTTAGGAGGATTGTAAAATTTCTTTTTAGCTTTTTTGAAGGAACTGGATAAGATATGTTTGGGGTAGGATAGTTTACTAAAGGTGGAGAAAAGATAATTGAGTTCAGTTTGGAGGAAAGGGGGGGAGGGGAGCAGATACGAAAGGCTCTTAGAAAAAGGGAGGAAAGGATACCCAGGTGTTGTAGGGAAGTGGGAGGAAGACGTATACACACATAAGCTGCAGGCCGGTATAAGAGGGTGAAAGTAGATTTCCGATAAACATGTAATCGTATAATATTGATGGGGCTATTATTCCCAGAAAGGAGGGTGTCAAGGACGGAAGAGTTTTATTGAAAGACAATCTCCCATGGTGAATTTTATATTCAGTGTGAATGGCAGTTAATGAAACTCTCGCAGAAGTGAGTAGAGGTTACCGCTTGCATATAGAGAAGAGGCGGGGCATGAAGGATATCACCGGAGAACACGCACTCAGATCAGAATCGTCTCGCCGACCCACTATAGCATCCACTCGAGTAAGTAGACCAGAGAAACCACGCGGAGTGTCTCCAGCAGAATAAAGATAAGTGTCAATATAGTTACATAAAAAAAGTTGATAAGAATAGGGGAGAGAGGGGATCCCATACTAAGGCCTGAGTTTTATGGTTCTGATAGGTATTCTTAGTTAAAAAAAAAGGCAAAATTTAATAGAAAATCATTTATTTTAACGATAACATAAAGGCTCTAAATAGGGCTCTCTAACATTTACTATAATTATTAACAATAATTTTTTATATTTATTTACATTTCCTATGGTAAAATTTACCAGGATTCCAAAAAATGTATTCCTTTTCGGCTTTCGCTATTAATTTTTGAGATATAATTTTTTTTAATTTTTTTTTTTATTTATTATTTTTTTTTTTTACATTTCCGCCTCTAAAGCTACCAGGATTCCACCAAGGTATCCTTTTCCCTATCCTATGTAGTTTTAGGATACAGTTAGTTAAACCAATTTATCCCAATAAATATAATATATATTATAATATAATAATATTATTATAATATATATATAATATAAAATATAATATATAATTATAATAATTTTATGTATATTATTTAAAAATGGGAAAAAAAATTGTGTTCTAAAGGATAAGTAAAGGATAAGTTTTTTGAGTTATATAGGAAAGGTGTAATCTAAGTTATTGTAAGTGTGTTCATTGAAATATCTTTCTAAAAGGTTGATAGTAAATGGGACAGGTACAGATGTGAAAAGAGAAACCACATCAAAGCTAAGAATATAAATATGGTTAGTATGGGGAGAGATACGAGTAGTTTGATGGATAAAATCTCTTGTGTTTTTAACCGATGAGAGGTGAAGATAAATTTACTTAAAAAAGAAACAAGTAGAAAGATATGGATCATCTGTATGCAAGGCAAGAGGAAAAGTTTGTAGAAACCGAGTAATTTTTATTAAGTAAAAATGATCATGGGACGAACGGGAATGTTATGGATTGATGTGTACTTATAGTTAAATAACCGTTTATAAATAATTAGTGAGTTAAAGATCGGGTAGAAGTCTAGGTTTAAGATCATATTAATTAAAGGAGAGGGATAAAATCTTATTGAAGAATGAACGTAGGGGTAGGTTGTTTATAATAATTGTGATATTGAATAAGGTTGTTGAGAGTTAAATATATTTATAAGAGGGTAGATTCTTAGATTAAGTAAAGTGTATAGGTGGAGTGTTATCATTTTAGAAGGGTGTTACATTTATAGATAAGTGTAATCGCTGTTGTTTAGAATGACCAAATTTTGTCACTTGTCTGATCTCGTTATCTATTAAAAATATATTTATCTACTGAATTTATTTTATTAAGTGTAATTATGAAACAGAATCTCCTCGG
>JABUQX010053845.1:17500-32444 GCA_015478945.1 Trachelipus rathkii | reverse complement strand
ATCGGCTCGAAGGCCCCTAAAAAAAACAAACTTAAATTTTCCAAAAAAAACAAGAATTATTTCACCAAATTTTAGGGGGCTCCAGAGGCCGAACGGGGGACAGAGGGTGGGACGTTTCATACCGGAGGGATGGTCGGAGGAACCCCAGCGAACACCCAAAAGACCACAAAGAGCGGGGATTCCGTGAAGGACCCATCCCCGGAGTTTTTCTATCGACCCCCCGTACGTCAACCCGGGAGGCGAGAGACCCCGACTCCTTGCCATCTTTGCGGTTTACCCTTGGGTATTCCTTTAGGTTAAAAAAAAAAAAATTATACTTCAAAAAAAAAAAAAAAAAGTTAATCCCATCCTTAGAATGATAGAGGAAGATTCCAAAATAGATATAATTGTTAAATTACTGTAGGACTGCCGTTCTCTAGCTAGCAATACTGTGACGCATTAAAAAATCTGAACCACTATAATATTACATATATATAATATGGGGTTGTAGGGGGAATATATTATATATAGTATATATTAATATATATATAGGTATTATATATATATATATATAATTAAATAGTATAAAATAATAATAAGAGTGGGGGAGTGATTATACTATATATACTATATATAATTAATATATATATATATATATATATATAGGGGTATTATATATAGTAGTTAATAAATATATAGAATGGGAGCTCTAAATAAGAGGGAAGGTTAGATGTATTTTTATTTTATTTAGTGGTTTTTCATTTTATGATATTTATGACCACAATTAAAAGATTAATGTTTCATGAAATAGTCAAGAGGGGTGGTAAAATCCAATTCACAAGGTTTACCAACCTTAGCCGGGGGAGGATACTAAATTATTTTGAGAGCACAGTGTAACTTAAGGTCCTATATATAGTATATATATATTTATATAATATAATATATATTAGTATATATATATTAATAATATATATATATTATATATAATATATATATATATATATGATATATATATATATATGTAGTAATATATATATATCTGCGAAAAAAAAATGTTTTTTTTCAAAAAAAACAAAAACCATTGGTTTTTCAAAAAAAACAAAAAAACAATGGTTTTTTTGTTTTCTTTTGGGAAATTTTTTAATGCTATTTTGATGGTTTTTAATGAGTTTTTAATGTTTTTAATAGATTTTAAAGGCAAAAAGAACTAACTACTGGAAACTTTTATACACATGTTGCTAACACATATTTTTAAAATTCAAATAAATTTCTTTAGATCTTAAATTTCAAATTTCCTTGATAACTGTAAACTGGTGTTTTAAACCAATTTCCCACTCATTATAGTATTATATATAATATAGTTATTATTATTATATAATATAAATATATATATATATATATATATATATGATATATATATTATATATATTATATATATTATAGTAATATATATATATAATTAGGTTATTTATTTATTCTCATATTTCATACAAAAACACCATTATCCCGCTGAAGCATTGCAGAGGTGCGTGTTGGCTGCTGGATAAGTTTTCAAACTTATCATCACCATTCACGAAAAGAAACAAATGATAGAAGAGGCGTTTTCAGCCCCTTGCTATGCAGCACGAAGAGAATTAATGGATGTTCTTCCTTATGACTCGACGATTCGGGAAAACGCAGCTTCACTTTAGTCATAATATTTAAAAAGATTATAATATATATATATAATATATATATATATATATATTATATATATATGATATATATATATATATATATTATTTAATATTAAATATATAATATAAATAAATATATTATATTATATAATATAGATATATATATATATATATAGTATATAAATATAGTATATATATATATATATATATAATATTATATATATATATATATATATTATATATAGTTATGCTTCGCTTATCCCTTATCTGCTTCCAATTAAGCTTGTAATTTTTTTTATAATTACATTTTATGTATTTTATTATATATTTTGATTACATTTATATTATGATATTTATATATATACTATTATATATATATATAGTATATATAATATATATATATACTATTATTATATAGGATTATATATATAGTATATATATATATATATAATATATATAATATAATTTATATATTATATATATATATATAATTATTATATATGTATATATATATATACGTATATATATATATATATATATATATATATATATATATAGTATATATATAATATATTATAATACTATAAGTTATATATATATATATATAGTTAATATAATATATATATATATATACTTTTTTTTTTTTTTACAGTTATCACCCCCTCACGCAAAGCCCTATTCAAGCCCTATTTAGGTCGTTCACTCAACAAAATGTCAACTAACGCAAATTACGCAGATGGAGCACAGACGCCGCAGGCTTTAAAATGAGGGAGATTAAAGTTGAGTTAGGAAAACAGAAAGATGGGAAGAGAATTCACAGAACGAGTGGTGGCAGGAAAGAAGAGACGCCGTACAGCAAACTTAGTCTGGAGTTGCTAAATCAACAGCAAAACTGTCATGTGCCGACACAGCCACCCCCTTGTGCTACGAGGGCGTCATTAAAAGGAGGCGGTAGCGCTAGTGGAAAGTTCCTCGGCACCTGCCACTTCGGTACTTATTAGAAAAGAGGATAAAAGCACCGAAAATCGCGCCGCAAAGATAGAGGTGAAGGTGAACTAGAAAGTACAGGACGTATGATAAAGTCTATTTAGCCTTTGTGACCCGTCCGAGGAAAACATCAATCACATCAAGAGCAACGGCAACCGGCGGCGCTCGCAACAAAAACCCGACCTCGATGCGGTAACCCCCACATAAGGTAGCGAAGCAACCCAACGCGAAGTAGTACTGGTCCCACCAGTCACCAGCAGGCGACCGCAGGAGAATAGCAGAGACCAGGACTTGCGTACTCAACACATAGAGACAAACGCCAGCAAGTAAGACAACATCGTACGAGAGCAACGAAACGCTCGCATGTAAGAAACGCACGCGAATGAACTGAAAGCAGACAACCAATCGAGAGCAGCACTGCGGTAAAAACGCGCACAATACCATCGCGCGCGAAAAGCGAGCCTTACCGCGCACAAAGGACGCGTTGTACTCATCGCAGGCCAGCTAGGCCTCATGAGATGAGCCAGAACGACCCATTGTAAGGAAGATGTGAACAAAACGAGTTTCAGGTATGTTAAGGCTTCGCACAAGGATGTTTATATTGTCGACAGGAGAGAGCATTGAGAACGTCTCGAGAAAGTACGGATAGAAAGTGGAAGGTGCGGATCATACGAAGACGGAGAAAGAATTTAGTAAGAAGTATTTCGGTTTGTTAAAAGAAATCACATATTCACCCTAAGGCAACTGCCGCACAAGACCTCCACTCACCTACAGTAAAGTATCGAGCACAGAAATCGCACGAAAGAATGGAACTCGAGACCCGAAGATCTGATAAAGACACGCACGAGACGCCAATCTAGACACAAGTCAGAACACCAGACCAGGAAAGAGCATGACACAGTCACTTTGACAAAAATAATGAGAGAGTCATCTCCGAAGCACAGCATGACAAGGAGTCCTCGAAATAGAAGTACATACACCGGCCCTAATGAAAGATAACTCAACAGAGTTAACCGATCTATGATCGTAAGTACAAGACAATATACAACGCATACTAAATTAAGAATAAACGACAATAACACATAAGCAGGACGTTACCACGCATCAGGAACAAAGAACTAATCCACCCCAGACAGAACAAGCTACACGCTGCAGGAACACCACTGAATCAAAGAAGACAGCGGAAGAAGGAACATAAAGGTCGCTCCCAACAACCACATCAACCAACACGCCGCGAATTCACAATCAACTATGAACCTCTCGCGCAATTCACAAGAAAAGGAAAAGCTAGACATAAGTAAGCAAAAGAGAAGGAGAAAGTCCAAAGGAGGGGAAGCATGGAGAGCAGTGACGCGTGCCATACCGGTCAAATGGCTCTTGGAATCTGTCAAGCCCACACCGCAAGTCTCCCGTAATTCCTGAGGGGTGGAAAACCATAATTCTGTTAGATACAGGGAAAGTAATATTCACCAGAGTAGACCTTGAACACCAAAGGCCGTACTGGCGATCGGAGAAAAGATTAGAAGAATTCTTAGATGTTCTAAGAAAATGAGAGTGAGAAGGGTTTCAAGATCTTAGGATAGAAATATAGGTTAGAGCCTAGCTAGGGCGATATTTAGAAGGCATCAGAGTTGGCTTCCTTTTTTCGGAATAGGATGTATTTTAACTATTAATGCGCACTTCCAACACTAAGAGAAAGTGCTAGTATTGAGCATAGAGAAATAATAGCTATGAACGAGGGGCGGGGTAAGCACGAAGCACACTCCCTCAAAACTCGGGGAGGAAAGGCATCCGGGCCATGCCGGGGCCACCCGCCTTTCCTAACGTTCATAGATTTTACAGAGCCCATGCACGCCCGATCATTCACAATGCTAATCTAGGCCAAAGGCATAGCGAAACCTGAGAAGAGAAGGAGAGAGAAGAGAATGCCAGAATCGTCCAGGGTTGAGTTAGAGGAAAATAGGAGCCAGAAGAGATTAGCCTTTTCAGTTGGAGATTTAGCAACAGAACCATCAGATCGAGTAAGAGGAGGAAAGGTACGCGTGTATAGATTTACAAGAAGTTTTGGAGATGTTTTTGCCAGAGGCCAAGAAAGATTTATCCAGTAGGAAAACTAAGGAGGTTAGCCAACTTTCGTTTGATGAAAGGATCCGCATTTGCTCGGCAGCCAATAAACATAATGATCACGTAAAAGAGTAAATCCCTGCAAAACGATAATTCTAAGTAATGAAAAAAATGAAAAAATTTAAGAAAAGAAGTGAAATAAAAAAAGAAAAAAAAAAACAAAAAATACAGATAGAATAGTTAATAGAGAAACGAAATTTTTACACAACCCCCACGATGACGCATTGTCTGTAGCTTGATTGGCCAGAGAGCAATTACGAATCCGAACCATGGATTATGATGGAGAGAAGATTAGTCGAAGAAGGATAATGAACCTGCCTTCATCCCATCGAATATTAACAGCTTCTCACCATGTCGGCAGAAGACCGAAGCAGTCAACCAGAGGAAAAGCAGTCATTCCCATTATAGTTAGCGTTAGCATAGAAGCCGCACAAAGCCCCCCAATCGGGGCCAGATCAAAAGTGCCAGAAAAACACACAGGGAGAGCAGGCATGAGAGCTAAGCGTTTGTAGAGAGAAACGTAATTAAAATTAAGAAAGAAAATAATGAATGGTTTAGTGCGTCAGAAATTTAACACTAATAGGAGCGAAGGATGGAATGATGAAATATAGAGAGAAGGACTAAGTGAGAGTAAAACATAGAGTCAGTGTGATTCAAAGAATTATGGTATAGAATCACGATCACGGAATGTAGTAAGTTTGTTCTTTATATCTTTGGCTACAACTCGACATATAGAGAAAATAGACTTACTGAAAACTTCACGACAAGGCCTCACCATCACGACTTACACATACACACAAGTAAGCACAAGAGGCCACAACCAACACGAACACCTTCAGATTAGCTGTAACATCTCGAAAATCACCAACCTCGCATAAACGAAGAGACAAACTCGAGTATGACTTGGAATAGCAGAAAGAAAAAATTAACGAATCTAGATTGAGATAGTAGTAAGAATATCTAAAAAAAAAAGGCATCGAAAATCTTATCTGTTCTGTTAGGAGAACAAGTAGCAGAAGCACAATGAATTATTGTATAGAGTAGAGGAAAAGAAAGATTTATAAAGCCAAACAGAAACATTCAGATTATAATGAGATTTAAATAAGCAAAAAGGTGAATTTCACGAGAATCTTACACGATAAGACGTATGATTACAGGAGTGTATTACATGTTAATATAGCACATACTTTCCATGCACTTTAGACGGGAAAAATTATGAAATAAAGTAGATAGTATGGATACGAGTAGATTAAACGAAGGTACGAAGGAATGAATTACTTAAGACCGGAAATACTGTGTAAGTACAGACTAAAGAAGCATATAGAAATTAGGGCGTGAAGGAAGATTAAGAGAAAGAAAAAGTAGAATATGATGCAACCTGTTGAACCCCTTTTCGATTGTATTTACAACGATACCAAACAACAGACAGGTTTTCTAGAAAACACAAAAGTAGAAAAGCAAAAACGAGAACAAAATGAGGTCATCTTTACCCATGATCACACAAACACGACCACCAAACCGCCACGACAAACAATAACGCGACAACAGCAAATCACCGTGCACCAAGCGCCAGCAACGAACACGTTAACAGACAATATCGGCGACGAAAAATGCAACAGCGATCACGCACACGCACACGCCCACACCAACAATACAAAATACAATGAACAATTAAAAGCCAGAAACACAAAGGAAAAATCGTCCTTATATAATTCTGATTTCAAACTTTCTTTCTGCAGCCCTAAAAAATTCACGTAACTTTCACTTATAGATTGACAGAAATCTTAATATTGATAATAATAAAATAAAAAAAATAGATAACTTACAAATTCTATAAACGTAAACAGATTTCCACAGTTAAGAAACCTAACTAAAAATTTGACAACACCAAAAAAAAAAACGACAAAAGAAAAAGAAAAAGATAAAACTTAAAACTAGATTTTGAAATCTTTTAAAATAAAATAGAAATGAATAATAAGTACAATTTAATATACAAAATTCCAATCCACACAAGTAATATTTGTAGTCAACCAAATCAAACTCACAGAACAAGCGAAACCCAAAACGAAAAAGCAACCAACGTAATAAACCTAAAATAAATATAATATAAATCAAATACATACAATACGAATAAAATAAATAAAATAATAGAAAATACTAGAACTAAACTATCACTACCGTAGAAAGAATACTAACCAAAATTAATACAACTACAAATAACTACAATATAATAAAATAAACTTATAACTATTTTGCCTGGAAATAAATTTTAACCATACTAACCCCAGGCCAATATCCTTTCTCTGTGAGAAAATTATGAAAACATAACCCGTAATATAACATATATAATATCATAATAAGACCAAAATGAAAAAAATATAATATTAAATAATCATAATATAAAATAAAATATATATAAAAATAAATATCTGATAACTATAAATAAGTAGTCAAATACACCTCTATATATAATACTTCGTAAAAAATGCAATTGCGGAAGGCTTAGTCACATTATTAAATTCTCCCTCATATCGCGGTTAGCATGCGGATGTTTGATTTTAAAATCCGCGGATGATAAAAACCTCCATGTGTGAAAATATAAAATAAATTCCAACATATATAATAATACAAATATATATATATATAAAATAATATATATAAATATAAATAAAAGAACTATATATATAATAATATAATATATTATATATTAAATAATATATAAAAATAATATACATAAATATATTTTATATGTAATAATAATTAAATAATAATGAAAGTAATACAATAATAGATATCTGGAAATAATTATATAAAATAACTATAAATTATAAAATACATAAGCAAATAGTATAAATAACCCCCTAAGAACACACTACAAAATAAATAACCTTAGGCTACCACAACTATAATAAATAGTAGTAACTCGACACGCCACGTAATTTACTTAATAAAAAAAATAATAAAGATGAAAGAAAAGAACAAAAAAAAAAAAAGAAACAAAAGAATATAATAAATAATTTATAAACCATAAAATATCAAAGAAAACAATATTAAATATATATACAAGCACCTATATAAATATTAATAAAAAAATAAATATATGATATATAACACACCACGGCACTCAAATATAAAAACCGTATAAAGTTTAATCCTTCAACAAGACAAGATTGAACATAAAATAATATTCTCATGAAATTAACTAATAATAATGTTAGGTATACCCACCATAAATATATAAACCTATACTAATACCGATATATAGATCCAGAATATATCACCTCCAAGAATCAATATCCGATATTACTATTTCTAACCACAAGCCTCAACATATAAATATAGATTAATATATAAAATATAGTACAATAAACTTACAAATCACTACCAATAACACACGCATAAACACTACCCCAGCACTACCAATACTAACCCCAGCTATAAGTAAATATCTATACATATATATATATTTATATTTATAGTATTAAAAAAGAAAATGCTGCAAAATTGCGTCTCTGAAGTTAAAAAATATTATTGTTATACTTAAATACTAGACATAATCAAAACGCACACATCAAAATACACACACTTATTCACATATATACAACACCATCACCGACTCTCTATATGAAAGAGATTTTACATGTATGGAAATTAGTATATAACTATTTTGCTAACAATCAAATTGAAATCCTTGATCCATGAATAGCAACAACAGAACAAGAAATAGTACTTAAAAATAATTCATTATATATTGGGATTTTAAACCTTCTGCAGACCTGTCTATTTCACATCTTGATACAAAATTCAAAAGAAATATATATATTTAGCTCAGATTGCTATATACATACCTACTCACCTTAGGAACAAATTAGTTGAGGGGACAGGCCAAGTATTTTCTTGCAGGTTTACTCAAGCGTGGGTAAATGTAGAGAGTATAACATTATTAGGCTTAACTTGCCACCAACTGAATAGGGATCATAATTGAAAATCATTAGTCGTTTTCTTAGGTTGACATCTACTACATTCATTTGCACTATATATGTGTCCTGTAATATAGCACGAAGACTAGAGATGCTCTGAAACTCCACTTTAGAGCCTTGTTACACTGAAATTGTTGCAACCATCAAAATAATTATCAATAAAAATTAATCTTGTTTGATTCTTTAAAATTGATGTGAGTTATTAATAGACTTAATAGACTGTATTGATTGAAGCTTTCAACGTGAAAAAACGAGTATAAAGTAACACGGGTATATTCTAACTTGTGTATATATATTATGTGTTACAAAAATAATTGCACTTTAGAAAAAGGGATCTAAGTAAAGCTTACAACAAGCTTTATACCTCACCTCCTAACTTCCAACACAGAACCATTTTCATTCCGGTAACTAGTAACATCTAATTTCAAAATGAACTTTCACTCTCAACTCCCGGCAATTAATTTCAAAATATAACTACTATCATTCACATAACTTACGGTTATAAGTTCTAAAATTGACAGATATGAGGGACATTATTATTATAACATCTGACCATACACGCTTTTATGCTCAAAAAGGTCATAATTCTAGAAAATCTCCCATCCACTAACAACTCAAGTTACTTCCAAAGTATTTAGATTAATCTCTTCTAAATATTTTCCTTTGAAAATAATAATGATATATATAATGCTTTAGAACTTTTAACAACTCAATACAAATATAGATACAAATACAAAATTTCTAACAAAAGGTTGGGGGTATTCATTTTAAGTCAACTTTCTGATAAGTGCATCATAAGCTACATTTAAAATTTTTAAAATGATATCAAAATAATAATAATAATAAAAAAAATAAATAAATAAATAAAAATAATAATAACCTCAAATTTGTGATTGTTCTCATAGATAACTTTAGTATTAGGTCTTGAGGTTCTAATAAAGCAGATTCCTTCTGTGTTTGCTGCCATCTCAATGGCTCTTTCAGTAGACACAAGCATCAGATGGGTAAAAACTGTAGACGTGGAATCGAACGGAACATTCTCAGATCTTCAAGAGCCATTTGACTTGGCCATCTTCACCAATACTTACTCCTGAATGAAATCCTACGCAATTACATTGGTCTGCCAATAGTTTTACAATTGATAAATTATTTCATTATATATTTATTATTATAAATAATTTATTTTTATTATTATTATTATTATTAATGAGTTGGTTATAATCAGGGCTGCGGAGTCGGAGTCGTGCAATTTTCCCGGAGTCGGAATCGGAGTCGAAAACTCTGTGCAAGTGGAGTCGGAGTCGAAGATTCCCGTGTAAGTGGAGTCGGAGTCGAAAATTTAGAGAACATTATTATTATATTATTATTATTATTATTATTATTATTATTATTATTATTATTATTATTATTATTATTATTATTATTATTATTATTATTATAATAAAAGTTTGATTTTATTTCCAACGTTCTAAATATTTATGTTTGATATAAAGCAAATTTCTTTAAAATATCTTTTCATCGTGGGTAAGATTTCTTGAAAAATCATATTTACATTAAGATATTGGCATACGCGTTTCGTATCTATTTTAAAGGTATTTAATAGGATTATTTCTTTAAGCGAACGAGTTTTTTAAATGATATATAATAAGTAAATCAAATGATATGAGTCTGACTGATAAATACATTAAAAATTTTATGTTAAGGTCTGGTTGCGTGTTTTGTTTGTAGGGAAAGCCTCGCAATTTTAAGTTTCTGGACTCACACGATCGTATAATATTGTGAGTGTTTAGAAATTTGACTAATACTTGATTGACCATGTGCAGTATTGAAATGTTCAAAGATTTGCTGGGACTGTAGCGATGTTGAAATGCCCTGTCCGACAATCTATCTTCGTGTAACCAATATATGTGGACGTACAGCTGACTCAGGGCAGTGAAATTGGTACACAACGTGATGGTTTGTCGGGGCAAAGCATCTCTTGTGCTAAAAAGGAAAGATGACAGTTGTTTTGACTTATGGTATAGTCTGATTTAATTTTTGAGGTGTCTTTAGTTTTTGAGGTGAGATTCAAATATTACGAAAGCACTTCCCTTCCTTATTGACAAATAGCATTGGAAGTTTGGAAGAAGAAATTTATCAATTTTGCTGATTATTTTTACTTTCTTATTATAATAATTTTGTAAGGGTTTATTAATTAAATTTTCAACTGAATATTGTGGGTGATCACAGTTAATTTTAAATTTTACTTAATGCGCAAATTTCTTCATCAAAAAGTCTTCCCAAGTTGAACCATTAAGTTGTATGCTTCGCTAAACTAAAATTTTACGATAGATTCTTTGTAAATAGTCGGTTAATAGGATCCATAGTTCATATAAAGACCATTATCAGGGTTGACATGTATGCCTGTAGATAAAGAGCCGTCAAAATTAACATTGACTTTTGATGTCTAAAACAGATAGCATAAACCTAAGTTTCGTATTGAATTTGTAAGCATGACAAACAACTCTTGAGTTCTATTGATGAACTGATGTATATGATCTATGTTTCTAAAAATAGTGAGGGTGTTCGTCGACATACCTTATTTAAAATACGGGGTTAAAGTTGTTTGTTTCCCGAAGGATTTTGTTTTTCCAGATTGGACATTATAGAAGTCAGCAAAGTAGGTCCAAGTGGTCAGCCCATCGGCAGTCCATCAGTGTGTAGATATATTTTTCTTTTAAATTTAAACGGTGTTTGATTACAACAAATTAATAAAAAAGGATTCCTCAATGTTGTTCTGAATATCTGGTGGGGGGTAGGATTATTTGAGTGAAACATTTCGTTAATATTATATCAATCGTATCAAGAACCGGGACATTTATGAACAAAGATTCTACATCAAGTGAGGCGAATTATATTAGTGGCTTCAATTTTAAGTTTGATAATTTACATAATGTTTCATATTTTGATTTAAACTATGAAAGAGTTATTAAGATATGGTCGGATAATTTACTGTTCAAGATATGGGCAATTTCGGGTGTAACCGTTCCGCACATACAATTACAGTTCTCAAAGGTGGATTTTTTTGTGAGTTTTTGTGTATTTTAGGCAAAACCTTATATATTATATATATATATATATAATATTATAATATATATTATATAATATATATTATATATATATATATTATATATATATAATATATATATATATATAATATATATAATATATATATATATATAATATTAGGGATGTACCGATACCAGAAAGAGGCCGATACGATACCGATACTCTATTTTTTTAGGGGCCATACCGATACCGATACTTAATTAATTATAATAAATACACAGTAATAAGATAGAACATTTTTGCACTGCTAGGCAACTCAGATTGCATTCCCTGTACAAAACAATACTTAGTCATTTATATTTCATATTTGTTGTGCCCAGTATATTTATTTTATAAATTAAAATAGTACCTTTAAGGAATAATAATTGCAAATTAATATTAATAAATTTTTGTTTGTGTTTATTTTAAAAAATATCCATTTCCATTTTCAAGTTTAAGTATTAACAAAGTTTAGCGACTAGCTTTTTATGTTTTTACATGATTACAATTTACAGAAGATTCTTTAACTAGCTACAAATTATAAAATAATAAAAATAATGAAAGAAGAGACCTCAATTAATCAGCCGAAAAAGTTTAAAATTAAAAAACGCTATTACTCAAACTTGACATAATAAAATACTCCTTTAAGATAGATATCATTCAATACTCAAATTCAAAATTTCACAAATTGTGATGCAAAAACATTAAGCTTTCACTAGTATCTGGCGAGAGACTGTTCCTTTTTGGGGTGTTTACATTCCTACCTAACCTATACTATAAATACGCTCTCTCTCGAATGATGAAGGAGGTGCTGATAATTATTTGCCTGCAAGCACTGATAATAATGAAAACCTTGGCCCATTTTTCAAGCCACCGCATGAAAGGATTCTCTTCTGCAGGCAGCATCTCATGTTTACGTTGAGCCTCATCTCCTCTCTCACAGACTGCAAATTTGAATTATCTTTTTGCTCCTTTGATGACTGTCTTTTCAGTTTTTTACGATGAGGTTCCCTGGGGTGATTCCTTTGAGGTGATTGAGATGTCAATGCAATTTCGGCCATGAAACTTATCAAAGTCTTAACATATCCAAATCCTCATCTTCAGATAGGTTTATTTGCTGAAAGCCCCCCTCGTCCCTTTTATTTTTGTTGCCAGGGGTTGCAGATAAGGGGGCTTTCCACTTTTCTTTTTCTTTTTTTTTTTTTTTTTTTTTTTTGTCAACGAGCAAGCTCCTCGGTTATGCTATTTATATGCATTCTAGAAGTCACCGTTCGGAGTGCCATTCTTGTGGGGTTCAGCTAGCTAAGGAATTCCTTATTAGAACCTTATTTATTTATTTTTTTACCAGTTGTCACGCCACCACGGGCAGGAACCCCCTATTCAAAGGAGTGGGTGTTGAACCGCCTCAAAAAATCCATTCTACGCAAATTACGCAAGATGAGCACAGACGCAGGCTTTAAAGTGAGGGAAATTTAATTGAGTGGGAAACACAGATGATGGAAGAGAATTCCACAGAACAGAGGTGGCAGGAAAGAAAGAAGCACCGCGGCGAACCAGTCTGGAGTTACTTAAAAACAAACACAAAACTCATGTGCCGACACAGCCCCCCTTGTGCTACGAGGGCGTCGTCAAAAGTTTGGTGGTACGCGAGTTGTATAGTTCCCCGAGCACTTGCCTTCTACAGTACCTATAGAAAAGGAAAATATGCACACATCGCGCCACAAATATAGAGGATCAAGTGAACTGGATAGTACAGGACAGTTTATTAAGTCTTTGGCCTTTGACTCGACCCTATCCAAAAGCCGGATGAAAACAGCCCCCTCCCCCCACAGATATGAGAGCAGTACTCCATACAAGGGAGCGGAGGAGACCCTTGTATAGGTGAGTAACTAAGAAGAGGAAAAAAAAAGGTCTCGCAACTCTAAACAAAACTCTCAGTCTTCTTGAGGCCACCTAGGCATCACTGTGATTTGAGGTTTTCAAAACATTTTTTTGCTATGTTAAGGTCAAGATGTTTAATTGTCAACAGGAGAACGAGAGAACCGTCGAAAGAGAGAAGAAAATTTAAGTGTCTTAGAGAGAGAGATTGTAGAAGTTGAGTTTTTTAAAGAATAAATTTCACAAGGTTGAGACGACTCAACCCTGAAATTCTATCCATATCAGCGAGAAAATAGAATCGAAAGATTAAGACGAGAGGCAATTCTCGAAGTAAAAGGAGGGAGCAGAATTGATATGAGTTGAAGAATGAAAGGGCGTCCAGTCATCGACATATGAGTGGATAAAGTTAGATGTGCAGGTTGAGAGATCATTGATCGAAAAGAAGGAATAAAGTAGGAGATAAAAACAGGACCCTGAGGAACACCACTATTGACAGAAAAAGAGAAGTTGCCCCATCAAAAACAGCCGACCGATATGAAGCGATTTGAAAGAAAGCAGACATAAGTAAGCAAAGAGAAGAAGGAAACCCAAAGGAGGGGAGCTTGGAGAGCAGTGACGCGTGCCAATTACCCGTCAAATGCTTTGGATATGTCAAGCGCCAAACCCACACAAGTCTTCCCGTAGTTCCTAAGGGCGGGAAAACCATAAATCTGTTAAATAGCGAAAGTATATCGCTAGTAGATCTCGAGCACCGAAAGCCGTACTGGTAATCAGAAAGAAGGGGAAAGAGATTCCAGATGATTAAGAAGTTGAAGTTGAAGAAGGGTTTCAAAGATCTTAGAAAGAATGCAAGTGAGAGCTATAGGGCGTTAGTAGAAGGATCAGAGCAGCATCATTTTTTCCGGAATTAGGTTGGACAATGCGCGCTTTCAAAATAGGTTGGACATATGCACGCATATGAGGCATAGAGAATATAGGTTGAACGAGAGGAGGGCCAGCACGGAAGCACACTCCCTCAAAACTTCGGAGAATCCATCCGGGCCAACCCGCCTTCCTAACGTTCATAGCTTTCAGGAGCTCATGCACCGATCAAATGAAATGACAGGAAAGGCATAGGACACTGAGAGGAGAAATAGGAGGAAGAGGAAAAAACCAGAATCGTCCAGGGTTGATTTTAGAGGGAAAATAGGCAGGCCAAAGAGGATGATTGACCTTTTCACAGAATTCATAGAC
>JABUQX010053845.1:0-15000 GCA_015478945.1 Trachelipus rathkii | reverse complement strand
TATTGTTAGTATTACCAATAAATTACAAATTACAATATATACATGTACCGTAAATAATTAAAAGATTATTTTATTTTATTTTTTTACTTGTAGATAGCCTAATGATTTGACCAAAAGCTTCTAAAAATAATATAATAAGTCCTTTAAATTTTTTAAGAGGGGAATAAGAGGGGAAGCGAAGAGTAATTCTAATGTAAATATTCAATGTTATATTATAAGTTACATTCGGACTATTCCATTATTCGGCCGTTAGTGGCTTGATTGCGTGTGTAAAATTAATATTTCATCAAAGTTTAAACTTGATCTAAAATGACATTCATCTATTTGCTAAATAAACAATGAATATAATCGAGACATCTTAATTACATAATAGATAAATATCTTTTTTATACTATAAATAGTTAGTTCTATTGTGATTGAATTTTAATCAGTGGTAGCAGAGTAGTAGTCACCGAAAATGGAGGAAAATAAAGTTGAAATATAAAGTAAATCAGGGACTGTCCTCTATTTACAGGCAATTCAGATGATTATGAGAAGTGGTTGGAAGAGTAAAAGACTGGCTATCGGTAAGAAACCAAAGATGAAATAAAGTACCAAGCTTTATAAATGATAATGTCATTAAAAGGTGAGGTATTCACTAGAAGACTTTGAGAAAGCGCTCTAAAGACAAAGAAAGGAACAGAGGTTATTTTAAAAATGTTGGAAAGCATATGTGAAAAGGATAATAGGATGAATCAACTGAAAAAGCAATTGACTTCTTTAAAATAGAAAGAATAAAAGAGTATTAGGGATTACTTCTATTTTAAGGTATGAGAAATTATATATAAAGAATTGGTAATAGAGATTTATGCGGAAGCCTTTTTCAATAAAATAAGAGATAGGAAAAAACAAATCTATTACATAAACGCAGTGAAAGATAAATTTAATAACAAATGATCTTTATTACAAAAATCAAAAGTGACCAAGAGAGTATCAAAATCTACAACAGAAGCCAGAGCCTTGAATCTTGGAGAAGCAGCAGAAAATGGAATCTATCTTTAGAAAATTTGAGAAATCAGAGAAATAAAAGCAAAAATATTGATAAACATATATAGAAAGTGAAAGGGTTGTCAAGCCGGAAACGGGAGAATTAAGTAGAAAATGGAGAATAGATATTGCTGGGATAAAGAAGATTATGGAGAGAAGGGATTTTGAATCAATTAAGTGGGTAAGTTTAAAAAAAAAATCAAATTGCAGAAAGTATTTTTGAATATATATAAATAGAATAAAATGGGAGAAAAACGAAAGAGAAAAAGGGTAGGATTGTTTTTTAATGAGTTATTATTTTGAGGGTTATAAACGAGAAGAAATATACCGAAAAAAAGCTGTTTTGGTATTACTTACAAAATATATAATTATTATTATTATTATTATTATTATTATTATTATTATTATTATTATTATTATTATTATTATTATTATTATTATTATTATTATTATTATTATTATTATTATTAATACTACTATTATTGCTATTATTATTATTATTATTATTTGCAATACAAAACATACTAATGAGTCTGAAAATTACAATCTTAAATAGTTAATTAATAAGAATGCATTTTACCTGAGATATCGCACCCCCATACGCAGTTGATCAAAGGCTCTTGTAAAGAAAGCAGCAAATGTGGAAACAAATGGCACAGTGCGACCTCGACACCCTGCTCCAATCGCAACTCCTACTAAATTCTGTTCAGCAATAAAGCATTCTATATACCTATAAAAATAGTTGGAAACTTTACCATAAGGAAATATTCATTTAAAAATATATTTTCCAATTTAAGAAATAATTGTACTATAATTTACTATCAAGAATAACAATGAAAATAATATAATAATAATAATAATAATAATAATAATAATAATAATAATAATAATAATAATAATAATAATAATAATAATATAGCAGCAGGCCAGAGATTGAAATTTTCAATTTTCATTTAATTTCTAACTTCCCCATATATATATATATATATATATATATATATATTTTATATATTATAATATATATATAATATAGATAATCTTATAATATATATATATATATATTATTATATATATATTATATATATATATATATATATATATATATATATATATATATTATATATATATATTATATATATTATATTATATATATTATAATATATATATAATATATATATATAGATTAGGATGTATATCGATACCAGAAAAGAGGCCGATACCATACTGATACTCTATTTTTTAGGTGCCGATACCGATACCGATACCGATACTTTAATAATATAATAATACACAGTAATAAGATTAGAACATTTGTGCACTTGCTAGGCAACTCAAGAGATTGCATTCCCTGTACCAAACACTACTCTAGATCATTTTATATTTAGATTTGGTTTGCCCAATATATATTTTATAAATAAAATATTTACCTTAGAAATAATAATTGCAAATATAATATTTAATAACTTTTTTATGTTTGTGCTTTATTTAAAAAATATTCCATTTTCCATTCAAGTTAAGTATTAACCAACAGTTTAGCACAGCTTTTATGTTATTAGGCGATTACACTTTAACAAGAAGATTCTTTAATAGCTACAATATAAAGAATAAAAATTAATGAAAACTAAAGGACCTCAATTAATCAGCGAAAAGTTAAAAAAAAAAAACGCTATTACTCAAAACATGGAAATAATAAAATACTCCTTTAAGATAGATATCATCCAATACTCAATTTCAAAAATTCACAAATTGTGATGCAAAAAACATTAAGCTTTCACTAGAATCTGGCGAGAGACTGTTCCTTTTTGGGGTGTTTAAATTCCTACCTAACATACACTATAAATACGCTCTCTCTGACTGATGAAGGAGGTGTGATAATTATTTCCTTGCAAGCACTGATAATAATGGGAACGTTGGCTCATTTTCATCAAACTGAAAGGATTCTCTTCTGTTGGCAGCATCTCATGTTTTCGTATAGCCTCAATCTCCTCCTTCACAGACTGCAAATTTGAATTATCTCTGCTCCTTGACTGACTGTCTCTTCAGTTTTTTAAGATGAGGTTTCCTGGTGTGATTCCTTTGAGGTGAATGCAATTTCGGTCATGAAACTTATCAAAGTCTAACATATCCAAATCCTCATCTTCAGTAGGTTTATTGCTGAAAAGTCACCATCGTCACTATCAGTGCTGTTGCCAGGGGTTGTACTTTTGGGGGGTTTCCCTTTTCTTTCTCTTTTTTTTTTTTTTTTTTTTTTTTTTTTTTTTTTTTTTTTTTTTTTTTGTCAATTCTAGCAAGCTCCTCGGTTATTCTTTTATTTAAATTGCATTCTAGAAGTGTTGACGCGGAGTATTCTTGTGGGGTGTCAGCTAGCTTAAGGAATTCCTTATTTAGAACCTTTTATTTATTTTTTTTATTACAGTTGTCACCCCGCTCACGGGCAGAACCCTATTCAAGCAGGGGGTGTTGAACGCCTCAAAAATCAATCTAACGCAAATACCAGATGAGCACAGACGCAGGCTTTAAAGTGAGTTAGGAAATTAAATTGAGTAAGAAACACAGATGATGAAGAGAATTCCACAGAACAGAGGTGCAGAAAAGAAGAAGCACCGCCAGTGAAACCAGTCTGGGAGTTACTAACATTAAACAAAAAACTCATGTGCCAACACAGCACCCCTTGTGCTATTGGCGTCGTAAAGGTGGTGGTACGCGAGTGATAGTTCCCTCGAAGCACTTGCATCTACAGTACCTATAGAAAAGGATAAAGACACCAAATTTCACCCGCAATATAAAGGGCTCAAGTGAACAAAAGTTACAGACAGTTTATAAGGTCTTTTGGCCTTTGACCGACCCTATCCAAAAAGCCGGGATGAAACCAGAGCCCCGCCCCCCACGATATGAGAGCAGTACTCCATACAAGGGCAGGATGAGACCCTTGTATAGCTGGAGTAACTTGAGAAGAGGAAAAAAAAAGGTCTCGCACTCTAAAAACAGAACTCCCAGTTTCGTTTTGAGGCCGCCCTAGCCAACCACTGTGATTTGAGGTTTTTCAAAACATTTTTGTGTTTATGTTAAGGCCAAGGAGATTTATATTGTCAACAGGAGAGACGAGAGAACTCTCCCAAAAGAGATAGAAAAGTTAAGTTTCTTAGAGAGAGAGAGAGAAAGATTTGTAGAAGTTGGCGGTTTTTAAAGAATTAAATTTCACAAGCTTGAGACGACTCCAACCCTGAAATTCTGTCCCAGATCAGCGAGAATAGAATCGGAAAGATTAAGACGAGAGGCAATTCTAGAAGTAAAAGAGGAGCAGAATTGATATGAGTTGAAGAATGAAGGGTCAAGTCATCGACATGAGTGGTGGATAGAGTTAGATTGCAGGTGAGAAATCATTGATGAAAAGCAGGAATAAAGTAGGAGATAAAACAGAACCCTTAAGGAAAACACCACTATTGACAGGGAATGAAAGAAGTCGCCCCAATCAACAACAGCCGACATTGAGCGATTTGAAAGAAAGCTAGACATAAGTAAGCAAAGATAAGAAGGAACCCCAAAGGAGGGGAGCTTGCAGAGCAGTGACGCGTGCCATGCCCAGTCAAATGCTTTGGATATGTTCAAGCGCCACCACACAAGTCTTCCCGTAGTTTCCTAAGGGCGGGAAAACCATAAATCTGTTAAAATAGCGAAAAGTATATCGCCAGTAGATCTCGAGCACCAAAAACCGTACTGGTAATCAGGAAATAAGGGAAAGAGATTCCAGATGATCTAAAGAGTGAGAGTTGAGAAGGGTTTCAAAAGATCTTAGAAAGAATACCAAGTGAGTAGCTATAGGCGTAGTTAGAAGGATCAGAGCAGAGCATAATTTTTTCGGAATAGGTTGGACATATGCGCGCTTCTAACACTGAGGGAAAGTGCTAGTATTGGGGCATAGAGAATATAGTTGAACGAGGGGTGGGTGTTCAGACGGAAGCACACTTCCTTCAAAAACTCGGAAGGATTGCTATCCGGGCCACCCGCCTTCTTAAACGTTCATAGATTTAAGGAGCTCATGCACCCGATCAAATGAAATGATAGGTAAAGGCATAGGAGAGAGGAGAGGGAGAAGGAGGAGGAAGAGGAATACCAGAATCGTCCAGGTGAATTAGAGGAAAATAGGAGGCCAAAGAGATGATTGGCCTTTCAGTGTGAGTATTAACAACAGAATCATCAGAGCGAATAGAGGAGGAAAGGACGAATTTACAGAATTGTTTTAAGAGATTGTTTTGGCCAGAGAGATTGTCAGTAGGAGAACCAAGGTGGTCAGCGCATTTTCGTTTAATGAAAAGTCCGCTTTGCTCGTCGAAGAGCATCCTGCAACGATTTCTAGCTGAATAAAAATTGGCAAGAGTGATTAGGAGAACGAGAATTTTTCCACCACCCGATAAGCATTGTCTCTTAGCAGAATTGGCCAGGAACAAGCACATCGGAACCCCATGGTTTTTGAGAAAAAGATTTAGTCCAAGAAGGAATGAACCAGCTCATCCCATAACAATTACAGTTCCCACTTTATCGGCAGAAATTCTGAAGCGTCTTAAGAGTCAAAGCACTCACTTCAATTAATAGTTAGCGTAGAAGCAACGCAATGCCCCCCAATCGGCCCGATCAAAGTGCAGAAAAACCGCATAGGGCAGAATGGAGATGTTGGAGAGAAAGTATTAAAATAAGTGATATAAGTTATGGGTCAGATTTACCGATAGGAGCTAAGGTGTGGTGTATTTATAGAGAGAGGACTAGTGGTGAACATAGGTCAAGTGTGTTCAGGAATCGGTTGGGGCGATCCAGAATGTGTGTAGGTTATTTAATCAGTTGCTCCAGATCGTTGATGAATACTGAATGATTCGGCTTCCTCCCCACCTAAATTCAGTACGAGCAGGAACCCAACCATTCAGTGTTGTACATTGAAATCCCCTAAATTAGAGGACCTCAGTTATTTGGATGAGAAGAGTATAACAGTCTCGTTGAGAAGTAGTTTAAGGCAATCACTAAAGGCATGAAAATCTGTTCTGTAGGAGAACAGTAGCAGAAGCATAAGAATATTGTAATAGAAGGAAGAAAGATTTAAAGCCACAGAACATCGAAGTTAGAGATTCGAGATTCTCAGAGAGCTTATAGGAATGTTTATATTACATAGGGCACATACTCCACCCTTCAAAACGGAAATTATAAAATAAGTTTATAGATTGGATATATTAACGAGTTGAAGGATGAAATCTTAGCCATCTGGGTCTCAGACACGAGCAAAAATTAGGTTTAGAGTTAGAGAGGTAGTAGTATTCCATGGATGCAGAGTTAGAGTGCAAGCCCTTGATGTTTGGTAAAGTCAAAAGAAAAGCCACGCCTGGGAAAAATCTGCAAACAAACACAAACACGCAAACACAAACAAAAAAAAAAAGAAAAAAAAAAAAAAGACAAACAAATAGACAAAAACCAAAGAGGAAATGAGGAAAAATTTATTCGTACGCTAAACCTAAATTTAAAAACGATAAAACCCTATTTACAGCAAATATCTAAAATATGAATAATCCAGAAAGTTTTAAAACACTCACGCACTCACACGCTCTCACGAAATTGCGTACAAAAAAAAATACTATTGATCAACCAAAAAAGTAGATAAATCTGTATAATTATAATAATGGCTGTCCAAATAGGTAAATTTTACGCTAAAGACCAAGTTGGAAAACGCTAAAAATCTAAGTTAAAAAGGAAATCGAGGAAAAAAAAAACATAACTTGGTACTAGCTATCTATGTCGAACTAGGATTTATTATTGAATCTAAAAGTTTCTCATAATCTTTCACCCAAAAAGTAAGAAGTATCGGCTAAGTATCGCCATTTTTAACCGATACGATTTACGATACCATCAAAAATGGCCATACTACCGATCCGATTTACCGATAGCTATTTCGGTGTACCATTCCCCTTAATTAGTATAAGTATTATAATAATATTATACCCTATATATATATATTATATATAATATATATAAATATAATATATATATATATATATTTTATATATATATATAATATATTATAGATAGTATATATATATATACTATATTATATATATATATATAATATATATATATATATATTATAATGCGAGCTAACCTACCTGAAGTAATAGCTACATAGTATGTATAGTATCTATACCTCATACCTATATAAGAAGTGAGTTTGCGGGATTCAGCAACATAGAATCCACCTAATGGTTAACTTCCTGATAGTTTGATGAGAATTTTAAATAGTCAAAGTATGTTATGTAGTTATCGGTAACGATTTCGAATCCCATGCTGCGGCGATGGCTGGGTTAGAGTAATGACGTAACGGAAAATGTTTCATGAGATGTATAATTAAGTAAAAAACTTCTTTGGATTTTAGATGAGGTTGGTGTCCTTATAGCGTTTTTAGAGGGATCCAGGATGGTGATTGTGAGCTGTGGGCGATCTTCAGTAAATACGTGAGTTTGGGATAGGGCTATTATGAAAAACATGAGCACCTCGGTGATCTAACGGCGACGCCGTTTTATATACAGGTAAATTTGGGTGTCGATGGTTCGAGTCCTGGCGGTGCGAGTGTGAATTTTTGGTGACAGAGAAATAATAAGCTAGGCAGGCTTGATTGATTTCTGTGAGACAGATGTATCATTGTTTAGCATTGAGTAATACTTCTTCAAACAAACAAGAAATATTCATAGTGAGTAAACAAAAAATTGGGTTGTGTTGTAAGTATAGGATGGTAAATCAAAGTTGGGGGTTTTGTGCGAAAAACAGATAGGATCGGATTTAGTCAGTTTTTGTGGCAAAGTATATTGAGGTCGTGTGCATAGTGTCGATCGGGTTCAAGTCCTTTGACACTTTGGTGATCGTATGAGGATTGCTTTCCTGTTAAATACGCCCCAATTCATGTGTGAATTTGTTACACCCTCGTGTTAAGAAATATGAAAGTGGTTCCGTGTAACCCAGAAAAGGGTTTCCAACCACCCATGTGGTGTGGTAATTGGATAAAAATACAAAGTGATACAGAGAATATGTGCAAAGCAGGGTTATAGATAGATACGAAGCAGAGATTTGAAAAACGTTAGGATTACACGATCTTTTTATATGGAGGAGGCTGGATGTTACGGACTAAGAGTTGTAGATAGGTGAACGACAATGGCCATGAACTTACATGATAACAAAGGAAGTAAAGGGTATGACTGCATAGCTGTGTGTTTGAATTGGTCGAGTCCTGGGAGCAAAGTGAATAGAAGTTTTTTGGTGTATGCAAGCGTGGCTTATTAATAATATATAGCTCAAAATTTATGAGTAGAGGCGAGCGCTTAGACTTGTGCACGTGAATGTATAGTGCTTAACTCATCGATTTGGTCTTCAAGAAGTTAAAATTAAGAGATTGTTTTATTGGGAGTTGTCTCTCCTATATAAGCACGACAATAAGAGAAGTGGGAAGACTTAAAAAGCTTATCCCCATGAGAGTAGGAGAAAAGTATAAGAGCTAAAATCAATAGCAGTTCGTGTGGAAGTGAGCTCCTGGAGGAGTGGAATACAGGAACTACTCTCTATATATGGATAGTGGAGAGTATCTCTTCTTAGAATAAAGGGATAGACGCGAAGTTTCAGATTAAAAGACTGAGAGATTATAAGAGTGTCATCGAAGCCATAAGGAGGAGTTTTGTGGAAAAACTTCACTGATAGTGCTCGTCTTTTTTGGAGGAGTAGCGGCTGAACAGAACTGAAGTGTTGGAGAGCATTCAACTGATTGTGACATTTGAGTGTCATGAAAAGCAGGTGGCGACGCTTGTGATCGTGGAACAATCGTCGTCAGAATAACCATTGCTGGCCTTATAGCAGTTGAAGACTCTTTACGTTTCTTTTTGATATGATAATTTGTTATGTGTTATGGGTGATGGGTCACCAGGATAAGCCATGTGTGTGATGCTTATTGTCGGATGAAGTAAATTAGTAGGGATGACGTTCCTTGACTTGGTGTGTACGGGGTTGTATTCCGGTTAGTGAATCGACACAAAGTTGAAGAATAGAGTTGTGAAGCCATACCCTCTCTTGACAAAGGGCATAATTGCACATGGGTAGACCCCAAGAATGTGACTGGCGAAATGGATTCCAGAATGCGGACGCACTCTCTCTGGTAAGATTGGTGTATAAATAACTTGAAAGTTAAGGGCAGAGTTGGATCAAGAGTCTGTGGTAATAATCGCAAATCTTTAAGATAGAATGTGATAATAAGATCTTCGCCGATATAATGCGATGAGTCATCTTTTAGTGGTAATAGGTAACTGGATCAGACTTAAGTATTATAGACCGTCGGTTAAGGGGGATAGGGATCTGTAGGAATATGAAGCACTGGAATTGGTTAGTTCTTATATAATCGCCGCTTGCGGGCGACGTGCTTATGAAGTAGTACATGATTGGTCTCGATGTGCCTTAGGGCATCTTTATGTGATTATAGGATTATTATACTGATCCGTTATAGTATAGTGACATACATTGAAGAATCTTAGCTCTCGCTCAACGGAGCAACAGTAGCAATTTATAGAAATGGTTTTACGTACGAGTGCTTCTCTCGTATGCGTTCTCTATTCAAATATGATCTATCTATTGAAGATCAAGGATTTGACTCCCGATGATAGTAAAACTGAGATTAGAAGGAACACATCCTGTACTTAGTTATTAATGTGAGGCCCATGAAGTGGCAATCACGGAACGCTAACGCACTATGCTAGTTATGAATAGTGGATGCTCTGTAGCAATGGATATCAGTTTAGTAAATGAGTTTCAATAGCGGTGATATCAAAGCAGTGAGATTTGAAAAACTTCCAAGATGATGTTTATTTCTTTGGGGGATTATAGGCTAGAGTTTCTGAAGCGGAAATCCAAGTAGCGTGATGCATGCTCCTGCGTGGTTCATATTTTAATGTGTGTTTCATAACTCGGCATGGACTCGTCATATGAGGTAATGAGTCGAATATATGGTGTCTTGAGTGCTGGCGGGTGGCAGGGGAGGCGTTAGGAGAAGTGGAGAGACTAAGGTTAATTGAGCGAGTGTCTTTGTGAGTTTGGGTATAGCCATTTCTGGTTATTGTATGCAGATGATTTGGCTTGCGTGGGTGAACTATCATGCAAAAGAGTGTTCGATGAGGATAGTTGTGTGCGTTGAAATGTTGGCTCTCTGCGGTTAGTTGTGTGTAAAAGAGAGTGGATATCTCACTATGAGTTAGTACGTTGCTTGCCTATGGTAATAAGCTAAGCACCCCAGTAACAAAGTAATTAGGATCAGTGAGTAGGAGACGTACTGGGTGTGATCAGATGCTCATAGAGGTATAGTGAGCATACTTGCACACAAGTATCTAAAGTACTTAACACTACATTTTCTTGATTATTTAAAATATATGTTGAATGAAAAAGGGAAGAGCGTAGATTCGTGCCGAGAAATGGTAGTTAGTCAAAAGATATGTATATAAATCGTTAGGGAGTGGCTGAGAGCAAGATTAAATACTTTGATCGATAGCTCAGAGGGTGTAAAAGGAACATTAGGTCTTGTGGAAAAAGTCGCTGCGATAGGGTCGGCTTACCAGAATGGCCTATGCTTCTTATCCTAATGGTGTGAGTCTCTCCAAGGCCAGATATGCACTTGAAACAGAGGAAGAGATACCAGAGGGGCCAGGGATGGCCATCCTCACAATAACTCATTAAATGGTCTAATCTGGACACAATTATCTAAAGACTATAGTTCCTCGAGGTTGAAGCTCTTATTTCATCAGTCGTGTTTCAAGAAGTAAGAAACATCTCCTCTGCGCGCAAAGCAGAAGTAAATGCTATAATTTCTATCCTCAGTAAGCAAGATAATTTTCTGATTTATTTTGACCACACATTTGTCAAACTACAAACCCATGTTTCTGAACTGTTGGCAGAGCTTTGACATGTCAAACACCATGTATGGTAACTCTCCGAGTTTTAACTGGTGTTCGCCTATTCTGGACTCTGTATGTTTGCATAATGAGCGTGTGAGTATACCCCAGAGCCATAACTGAATCTATAACTCTCCCCGAAGCTCTAATACCCTATGAATTTACTGTTTGTTATAGCTAAACAGTTTTATGTTATCAGACCTAGTCATATCACCCCTTACTGAATAGAGAATATTTACACAGCCCTTGGGTCCTTCAGCATTCTGATGGTGCAAAAAATCCGCTCGCACGACAACTGAGAAATAATACTGAATAATTTTATATTATGAACACACATTGAAAAAGGACGTTCTTTGCGTATTGTGCACATCTCATTTACTTTGTCATTGGCTCAAAACAATTCACTTTTAATTAATACATATTTTATTTTAAACATTTATTAAAAAAATAATACAAACCTCTCAAAGCAAATAAATCTAAACAGACTATTCTCTTCTATTTTTATATTCTCTGGTATTTGTGGAGTTGGGTGATTCGTGCGAGTTATAGAATTATTGCAGTAAATAAAAAAAAACTACATCTTCATAGAGAATCTAATACAAAACTCATAGAAAAATTAAAATGCGATACTCAAATCTAATATTCGCTGATTATTTTTCACTAGCCAATGAACATATTATATCATCGATCACTGCCTTTTTTTACCTTAGCTCTCAATCTCTTAAATTAAAACAACTAACATTGGCTCCGAATTCTAATAGATTCAGTCTTGAGAACCTTCTATGTATACGTGAAGAAGTATGATTTGTGATTCGGAAATACCATATTACATATGTTTATAAACATAATTTTCATTTCTAAAATACAAAAAAAATTAAAATAATTATTTATTATAAGCGCACTCTATATTTCGGTAGTATACAGACTTTTAATACTCATGAGAAAAAAACATTATTTTCTTTCTTAAAGATTATCTCCCCATCTTGAGGACATATAGTAAACTCGTTCGAGGAGTTTACTTTTCGTGGAGCGAGCCATCCTTACTCTCTAGTGTCAAACTGAGCGTATGAATAGGATAGACACTCAACTACGTGCTGTCTTGTTGCTTACATTTATAATCAATTTCATTTTATTAGGTTTTAATCCAACTCTTGTATGGTGGAGAGCAATAAAACTTTTGCATTGATACAAACTTACTTTTTATTTTTGGGAAATGTTTGGTACCAAAGCATGATGGGTTTCTCAAACATACAAATACTATTTCAGAGTGTAAGCAGAGAGGAGAACTCGATTTGACAATTAACTGTTTGTTGCACAAGAAATTTTATTTTATATATCCATAGCTGTTACACAGACTCGCTGAAGGAATAACTTCAACCACTTGAGTTCCTGAGATTCGTGGTTCTACCATACGATTTTATCTCTATCACCTTCGCTTATCATTGGAAATCCTTTGCCTTATTTTAAGTGTCTGTACTAAATATAGCAAGACGGTTATTATCTTTAGACTGAGGATATAATGCTTCATGTGAAATAGGCTCTGAAAATTTTTAAATTTTTTTATAAGTGGTAAATACTTTACAACTAAACTGCTCAGGCCTATTAACATCTATTCCTATTTAATCTCATTATCTGTAGAATTATGATTTAAATAGCTGATGTAAGAAATTGATAAATTATAATTACCTACAGGCAACATAAAAGCAAATCCGCCCAAACTATCTGTTACCGTTTCGGGCATAAACTGTCTAAATGACTAAAGGAAGAAAGGTTCCAGAAATAGTGAAGGTAGAGTATTAAATATTTTTAGAAATAGTGATGGATATAATAAAACACCCTAGTGTCATAAGATAACTGCCAAAAAAAACAAGAGTTAGATAAATTATTATATGACTTATTTTTGAGTGATTGATTTTGAAATTACTTAGCAATACAATATATGTGAAATAATGAAACTATTTATCATGTGAAGTTCTTCAATTTAAAATAAATAATATATATTTAATATTCTTTACAACTAAAAATAGATATCAAAATCCATCTTTCTCAGCTATTGTATAATATTCTAATCACTCTATTAATTTACTGCAATATTGTGAGAATTCTTATTCACTCACAATAATAAACATCAATAGTGAATATAATATATAGAGTGACTTTCAACTACTAATTTAGTTAAAATAATAAATACTAGAATAAAGAATTCTCTATTGGTAGAAGATATTATATAAGTCTATATATTATAATTTATTAATTGTACCTGGAATACTTTCATTTTATATAATATTAACAATATATATAATATATATATAAATACTATATATTCAATAATAATATATAATATATATATAATATATATATATATATTAATATAATATATATTAAATATATAATAATGATATTATTATAATTAAATACTTATATTTATATATATGACCGTATATATAATTATATATAATAATTAATGTATAAAGTGATTATTATTATTTATTTTCTTTTTTATATTATATTATTTATTTTAATTATTATATTTATTATATATTATTATATTTTTTATATTATATATAATATATATGATTTTTTTATTTATTATTATATATATTGTGATATATATATATATATATATATGTTTAATATTTAAATATATATATAATTATATTATTATATATATATATATATATATTAATATATATATATATATATTTATATATAATATATTATATATTTATAATTTGAAATACCTAATCGAATAATTTTTGAATTTTTATATATTATAATATATATATAATATATATATTATACTTATATATATATATATATAATTATATATATACACTATTTCATTTTCTCATAAGTAATATATTGAATAATAAGGTGAGTAGTAATTAAATATAATATCATTTCCTTATGCTATTTTATATCACCATTAAAACATACGGTAGTGTATTTAATAGTATAATGTTAATATATAATATATATATATTAATATAATATAATATTATATAATATCTATAAGGGTCATATTAGGATATTAATATTATATAAGGATTATATCTCAGGAGTCATTTAGCCACGGAGATCGAATAAAGTCAAGGATTTTAATAAAATATCCATAGTATTAGTTAAGATACTGGATAAATACATTAAATTTCAATTAATGTAATAATTTAGAGAATAATATATATATTTGTATATTTAAAATATAATATAAATATTATATTTAGATATTATTATTTATTTAAAAGTATATAATATATAATTAATGTTAGAATATACTTAACCTTATTAGTTCAAATTAGTTAGGATATTTTACCATATATATAAAATTCTTCAATTTTCATTGCAGTCTAATAATAAATGATTATTATAAATATCTTATGTAACATTAATCATTTTGATATGATAAATATAAGTTATTTTATTAGATAAATAAAGAACTTATATCATCTCTCAGGTAAGATTTTTTTAAGTTTAATATATATTCATATTAGGAAAGTATGCTTTTCAATTAAATTGATCTAGAATACATATTTTGTGATATTCGTATATAAATAATATAATTTACTAAATTTTAATTATTTAAGTAAATAAATTAATATAAATAATTCTTGCTAATCGCATGAAGAAACTAAAAAAAAATAAAAAAATTTTAATATAATTTTTTAAATTTTTAATTCATTTCCATAATATTAATAATTATATATAATTAATTATAATAATTAATAATTTAATATATGATATATATTAATATAATATATACATATTTCTTTTAATTATATATAATTAATTATATTATTTATATTTATTAAATTATTTATATTATTATTTAATATATATAATTATTTATATATATTATTTAATTATATATTATATTTTAAATTTAATTTATTAATAATTATATAATATTATTATATATTAATTTATAATTTATTATTAAATCTTACTTGATATATAATTGAAAATAAATTTTAATGAAATTTATGTTATATATATAAATGTAAATTTAAAAATAAATATTTAA
>JABUQX010053844.1:0-12014 GCA_015478945.1 Trachelipus rathkii | reverse complement strand
CTGTTTTCCCGAAAACTCTGGGGACTCTAATCTAAATGATTTTAAGGGATTTAGCCCCATAGAAAAAAGGAAGATTTCTCCAAACCGGACATCATCCCCAGTATCATATTGGAGGACACCAAATTCTTTGGAGATGGACAAAAGTGTGAGAGGGAATGAAAGTGCGATTACGGTGGCGGAATGTACCCCTGATGAACGGGGAAAGATTGATTTACGACCTTTTACAAGAAGTAGGGGAATGGTGAAGAATCTCCCTTATGTTATGTCTACACCAATCGAGTATACCCGAAAATAAAAAATTAAAGTTCATAGTATGAAGAACAAATGGTTTTGTTCAATAAAATTCTAATATTCTTGAACACAATACATCAATATATACAAACGATATTAATGTTTGGTGTTCTATTTTTTTTAAATGACTAAATTTATACACAAAATACAAAAACTGATTTGAATTACTTACCTTTCACATAATTCTAACAAGTTAATATGGGAAAGACTGTACTTACTTATCCTCAGGAATATTAATCTGAAATCAAAAAAATAAAAGCATTTTAATTGTATCAATAAAATAAATAAAAACGAACAGAACTTAAAACAATAAAAAAGTTTAAATACCACTCGTAAAAAATATTACAAAAAAAAAAAAAAAAAAAAAAAAAAAAAAAAAAAAAAAAAAAAAAAAAAAAAAAAAAAAAAAAAAAATCTAAAATTACAAAATGACAGAAAAGAAAGGTATCTTTCTGAAAAACCGCTGAAGTAATTTGTATGATGGAATGGTCACTTAAAATGTATATCATGCATCAATTTAACTAATGATTTACTTATGTTGGTTTACTAATTTACTAATGAAAATTTACTAATGTTTAATAGTGTTAGGTTTATTTATATAAATTATGTATTAATTCTGTTATTTTTTTTCCTGCAGCAGCTAAACCACAATACAATATCTGTACATGCACATGCCTCTATTCGGGACTTTGGTTAACTAACTCTTAGGCATGACTTGACTTTGTAGTGTAGTAGTTGGAGCTGCAGTAGCTCTCTTTCTTGAAATGAAAAAAATGAATGTTATGATGGGCAGAGTGCTCAAAGCATACAACTTTATTATATTGGATTATATCCCAATTAATTACATTTAATCACATTGTTGTGACAATATAATGATAAGTAAATGTTTTACTTTTGTTCTACATGGTACATGTTACAAGAATACCTACTATATGTATACCTATACTATAAAGCAATATATTGATGATAATTCACATAGCCACCCCAAAATTAATATGCTCCTTCGGATAGGTGTGCGAGGGGGCTTGAGTCTGGTAGCTTTCTCTCTCGGAGAGTTTCTCCTTCTGTGTTTTTTCTTTTTAGGTAAATTGGTAAGTTGAAAGTGAAGCGTAAGTGCTGAAATCTTACATTTATTTAATCTGATGCTACTAAAGATTTTATATGTTTCAGAGAAATATGATTATGAATTTTTGAATATTAATATGATAGGTATATGTTTATGAATTTTTGTTTGTTTAATTATGATATTTGTGATGAGACTAATGAGAAGGAGTTTAAGATATTTATCAACGTCAGTATAAATCCTTTTACGGAATCTGAAGTTTTGTGAGAAAACAATAGCAGCGGAATCGCTCAGGTAATTGTCTTATCCAATCTATATCCAAGTTAAAACTAAAGTACTTTATAAATTTAAAATAATACAATAAAAATACCTTTTAATGAAATTAAAGCATCATTTAAAATAAATAAAATATAAGAATAAAAATACAAATGAATAAAAATGAATAATGTTCTCTAATAATATTCTGAAAGTATAAAGGGAGAAAATAAAAGTAATTAAATGTATATTCACAGTTGTCTTCTGTCAATCAAATCAATCAATAAGAATAAACCATAATTCAAGATATTAAGGAAAACTTAAGAAGACCCCATCCAATTTAGATATAACCGGCTGGGGTGAGTAAAAGATATTATGTCCATTTGATCTGTAAAAGAAATAAAATTAAAGTTCAATACTACTCTCTTATGTAGGTCTTATCCTTAGGTTTAAAAATAACTCGCTGAAAATTCATCCAATGTCCTTAACGAAGTTTGATCTGAAACAAAACAAATATAAGATAAGTAACCAGTCAAATAATCAATAAATAGTAGCAAGAAAAAAAACGTACATATATCCAGATAAAGAACTTACTGTTAAATTAACTTTAAAGAAAACGTTTACTGTATATAAGATATACTAATTTACTAATTTACTAACTAATAATAAATATCGACTGTGATTTTTTATATCTTGGCTGTGATATTCTGGTCACTTGGTAGTGCCTAAATAAATATCTATTTTTGTAAAAACAATTATTAAACTTACTTAAATTGAATAAGATTTTTTCGTCGATAATAATATAGAAAATACTAATGCAAATGTGTGCCTTAAATTTATGTATATAAGTATTTTTGTTATTCACACTGTTGTGCCTATTCTGTTGGACTACTAAATCATTTGTTGTCTCGTCACTTAGTAGTGACCAAGTAATTTCCTGTTGTCTGCCTGCTAAGTACAGATCTTTTGTTGTTTCGTCACTTAATAGTGACCCAGTAATTTTTTCTGTTATTTACCTCATAAGTAAATATCTTTTGATATCTTGTCACCTAGTAGTGTCTTCATAACTATTCTTTGTATATAAAGTTTTCTAATTAAATACTACTTTACAAATTTCTTTTCTTCTCCTTTTTATATACATTTTTTACATTTCTACGTATGTGATGAAAGTGATTAATATAGAACCAAACCGCTTCGAACCCAATCACAACCTGTAAGCATTCTCAGTGGATAGGCCTTTCCGGGTCCTCACAGACATTTGCGACTTGGATTAGAAAAAGTATTCTGATGCTATTTGCTTCTTATGTTGGAACTGTGGTGAACAACATTCCCTAAAGTGATAGCTATCCGAGGTAAATTATTACAATATTCGTACATTTAAGGTTCTAATACAAATTTTATTTCAGTTCTTTTTATTTTCGTCTTGGTTTTCATCTAGAGTAAAGAAAGGAGGGTAACTCTACAAACTGGGTTTCTTTAAAGACTTTCTTCGTCAGATTCCTCTCCCAGTCTGTTACCTCCGTTACATTAATATTATATATATATATACCCGCCTTTAAGTCTATATACCTACTACTATATATATTATATATATATATATATATATTATACGTCTGGCAGGCAGGAGCATAGATTTCAACGATACCAAAAGTTTTAGTCGATTACCGATACCGATACAAGTACTCACCATTTTTTTTAAATGCCGATACCGATACCGATACAGAAATTTTTGCCGATACTACCCATACCGATACCGATACTTTTATCCTATTAAATTTGAGGCCTGAAACTGTATATTATATATTAGATATATAATATAGTAATATATATATATATATATAGTATATATATAATATAGCTATATATACACTATATATAACTATTATATATTATATATATATAAACAGCTATATATATAATATATAAACTATTCGAAGCAATGTGTAAGAACCATAAGATGATTCCAACACACAAATGCACGGCCCAGATTACACCCAGCAGCCATAGTTCCTCTGCTAGCAACTATCGTCTTAAATGTGGCATAGTTGATTAGATATTTATCCATTGGCATCAAAAATCAAAATAGTTTTAAATATATTTATAATATACATTTACAAAACATATATGATATAATATATTTACTTATACCTTATATATATATATATATATATACCTCTCCACCTATGCATATATATATATATATTATACTATGTATACTTATATATATATACTATAGGTAATTTATCTAATATATATATATATATCTATATATATATAACCATATATATATAGCTATATATATATTACTATATCAATATATATTATATATATATATAATACTATATTATATATAACTATATATATATATATATATATATAATTATATATAATCATCTAACTCTCCAACTGTAAAGGCCAATCTCTTCAGCCTCCTATTTTCCTCTAACTCAACCCTGGACGATTCTGGCATTCCTCTTCCTCCTCCTTCTACCTCTCAGGCGTCTCTATGGTCTTTGCCTGTTATGGTGGACCTTTGCATCGGGTACATGGGCTTCTGAGATCTTTTGAAACTTTAGGAAGGCGGGGGCTCGGATTGGCATTACCTTCCCCGAGTTTTGAGGAATGTGCTTTACGGCGCTGGACCTAGCCCCTCGTTTCAACTATTTATCTATGAGTCTCAATAACTAGCACTTTCCCCTCAGTGTTGGAAGCACGCACATGTCCAACCTATTCACGAAAAAAGGAAGCCGCACCTGATCCTATCTAACTATCGCCCATAAGCTACTCCACTTGGTATTCTATCTTAAAATCTTTGAAATCCTTCTTAATTCTCATTTCTAAAGACCATCTGGAATCTCATTTCTCTTCTTTCGATCGCCAGTTACGGTTTTTGCGGGTTCAAGGCCCTCCTCTCTCTCGGCGATATACTTTCCTATTTAAAAGATTTATGGTTTTTGGCTCTTAGGAACTACGGGGATACTTGCGTGTTGGCGCTTGACATATCCAAACTATTTGATTTGACCGGGTATGCACGCGTCACTGCTCTCAATCCTCCCCTCCTTTGGTTCCTCCTTCTCATTGCTTACTTATATCTAGCTTCTTTCAAGTGCTCAATATCGGCTGTGGTTGATGGAGCGACTTCTTTCTTTTTCTGTCCCCAAAAGTGCGTGTTGCCTCCAGTGGTCTTTCTTATCTCCCTACTTTATTTCCTACTTTTCATTAATGATCTTCACCGCACATCTAACTCTATTTCACTTATATTTGCGATTGACTCGACCCTTCATTTCTTCAACTCACATTTCAATTCTGCTCCCTTTTTTACTTCTAGAATTGCCTCTCGCTTAATCTTTCCGATTCTATTCTCGCTGATCTGGATTAGAATTTCCGGTTGGGTCGTCCCAACCTTGTGAAATTCAATTCTTTAAAAACCCAACTTCTACAAAATCTCCCTCTCTAACCAAAACAATTTCTAACTTTCCTATCTCTTCGACGGGTTCTCTCGTCTCTCCTGTTGACAATACTAACATCATTGGCCTTAAACATTAAAACCAAAAATCCTCTTGGAAACCTTACATTCACAACGGTTGCAGGGAGGCCTTCAAAGAAACTGGGGAGGTTTTCTGTTTAGGACTTGCGCAGACTTTTCTTCCTTCTTCTCAGTTACCTCCAGTATATACAAGGGTCTCATCCTCCCTTGTATGGAGTACTTTTCTCATATCTGTGGGGGGGCTCTGGTTTCACCCGGCTTTGGACGGGTCGAGTCAAAGGCCCAAATGGTTTATAAACTGTCCTGTACTTTCCAGTTCACTTACCCTTATCACCTCTTTGCGGCGCGATCGTTGGTGCTTTATCTCTTTCTCTATAGGTACCGCAGCGGCAGGTGTTCGAGGAACTTACCACTCGCGTACCACCCACCTTTACGACTCCCTTCTTAGCACAAAGGTGCTGAGCCTGGCAAGAGTTCTTGTGTAGATATTGGTAAACTCCAAGCTAGTTCGTTGCGGTTACTTCCCTTCTTCCTGCCACCTCTGTTTTGTGGAACTCCATTCCATCTTCTGTGTTTCCTGCTGAATTTAATCTCCCTCACTTTAAAGCCTCGTCGTATGTGCTCATTTTCGTAATTTGCGCTAGTGGATGAAATTTTGGGCGGTGCAACGCCCCTCCCTGAATAGGCTCTGCCCGAGAGGGGGTGACAACTGTAAAATATATATATATATACCTCCTATATATATATTAATAATATATATATAATATATAATAGTATATATAATATATATATATTATATATAATATAAATATATTATATATACTTCTATATATATATATTTTTTCGTTTTTGCATTTTGTGCTTACGAGACGTTAAGAAAATGCCTCGAGTTTGCGTTACGTTTTTGTTCAAACTTACCAAAAAATCGTAAGACAATTGCTCACTAACCAAGGAATTTCCTTTTTCATTCTTTTAGGTGATCTATTTCCCGTGCTTGCCGGATTTAAGCACGTTCTTACGGAAAATTATGTAAACAAACAAGATGGCGGAATGGTAGGCCCCGTCTGAATTAATGAATGTTTCATTTCAATAAATCAGCTGTTAAAATCTAATTTCTTCCAAAATGGATAAACCATCACAAATAGTTGATCAATTATTATTAATATTTTGTATTTTGTTATTTTTGTATTTCGGTTATTCAAAACCACGTGCTCTATTCACAACAGCTTGATTTCAAAATGTTTAAAAACAAAAAGTAAGCCTAGCACGAAAATCCCGTCTTTTAAAACAGGAAATCTTTCAATCGAGCGCAAAACACAAATGAACAAAAACGAAAACGGTCTAAATTAAAAGCAAAGATATATATATTAAAATTCATTCTATCCGTAAACGCGTCGCTATTATTACAATTATGATTTAAGGATATAGAACTAAAGAAAATAGTCCCAAGTACATACAGTGGGTGGCTTTTCTACTTCTATTTATCGCAAGGCCATTAATACTTTAATTTCTATCTCCTTTATTCATAAAATTGCGGGTCTAAGGCCCAGCATATACAAGCCTTTGTTATTTGAAGTTTTTCCATGAAGAAATCACATTTTCGCCATAAATTATTCTAGCTTCTAAAACTTTATCCTTCTAACCTTTTGGCATAACTTGTTTAGGTTCCTTTCGTCCCGATAACACTTATCGCCCTTAAAACTACTGCAATGGACTCTCGATTAAAAAGGTTTGTGGCTCGGAACATCCTACAGTTGTTTTCGTCTTCTCTTGCACAGTTGTGGATTAACCCTTTCACGCATCCAGGGCAAAATAATACCCACGAACTTTTCAAGCCATTATAAGCCATAATTTACATATATTTAAGGTTTTTTTTCCCGAATGCTAATCTACGGACTCGAATCTACAATATTTGTAAAGGATACAATATGCTCAGGAGTCAGTCTCGCTTGATTAGCTCATGGTGAAAGTAGGTTTCGTCTCGTTTGAAAAATTAACACTTTTTTCGCGTTTGGAGCATGCCCATTTTCTTAAATTTTTTCAACATAAGTAATATAAAATTTATATTTACTTACATTTTTTGAAAGAAGATTAGTAACGTAATTGATACTCTAAATATAAAAAAATAAGGTAACTTACTAAAATAGAAATCAAATGAGTGAAAAAGCTGTAGACCTTATAATACCCATTGCGCAATAAGTTATAAAATTATTGATATTCATTTGCACCTTTACTATATATATATATATATATATATATAATATATATATATATACGGATAATATATATATATATAATATATATATATATATATATTATATAATATATATTATATATATATATTATATTATATATATATAATATAATATATATACTCACCTATATATGCTTTGAAAGGTTTTCATATATATATATACTTATATATATATAATATAACTATAATATATATACTATATATATATATATATAATATTATATATATATATATATAATATATATATACTATATATAACCTATATATATATAGATAGAGACCGAAGAGAGAGAGAGAGAGCAGAGAGAGAGAAAAAAAATTGTTTTTAAACTCAATATAATTTTGTATTGATAAAACAACCCTAAAGCATTTCACCCTTCTGGAAATCGAACCTGGACCCTAGCAGATATACGTGCAAGTGTTTGACCACCAGACCACGATGAACTAAAAGGAAACCCGCCACTTTTCCTCTGAAAGCAATCTAAGGCTTCCCAGAGGAGTGAGGCATGTCTAGGACATCTAACCTTCGGCAGGCCTCTCCGTTCACACTCGGGCCTGGGGCCAAACAGGGTACCATGCAAGGTGAAAATACTCAGGCACCGGAGGCCAAGATGTACAGAAAATAAATTGCAGTAAACGCAATATAATTTTGTATTGATAAAACACCCCTAAAGCATTTCACCCTGCTTGGTATCGAACCTGGACCCTAACAGATATACATGCAAGTGTTTGACCACCATTGGAATTTATTTTCTGTACATCTTGGCCCCGGTGCCTGAGTATTTTCATATTGCGTGGTACCCTGTTTGGCCCCAGGCCCGAGTGTGAACGGGGAGGCCTGCCAGAGGTTAGATGTCCTAGACATGCCTTACTCCTCTAGGAGTCTCTTTTGGATATATATATATAGTTATATATATATATTATTGTTATATATATATATATATATATATATATATATATATATATATGTTGTTATTATAATATATATATGGTTATATATATATATATATATCTCTCTATATATACTTTTTATATATATATATATATATATATATATATATATATATATATATATATATATATATATGCTTTGAAAGGTTTTCATTATTTTTATATTTTCATATATATATATATATATATATATATATATATATATATATATATATATATATATATATATATATATATATATATATATATATATATATATATATATATATATATATATATATATATATATATATATATATATATATATATATATATTGATTTTGAGAGTTTGTCTTATTTTTTTAAGTTTTCTATTATACATTTTAAATAAAAAATTACCCTTTTGAAGGGTAAACAGTAGATATTTTTTGTTTTTTTTTTAAATTATTTAAATTATTTAAATTTCCCTTTAAAATAGGACATTTAAAAATATTTTCCTCCCTTTAAAAAAAATTCCCAATTTTTAAGACTTTTGCTCAATGGGTATTATAAGGTACAAGTTCTATTTCTTATGTTATTTATAAAAAAAATTTAAAAACACCATAAATCCATTCCTTAGGACCTAATTGAATAGATTAGATCAAGCATTTGCGTTTCTTAACTAAATGGTTTCTTAATTACGAATTGGTTAGTTGAATTAACATCTAAATGTAAGGAGTTTAGACTTAAATATTATATACTAATGAATACTTGGTTGCTTACTATTTAATTAATTATTTCAATTACTTACTTACTTACTAGTTTTTTTTTTATTTGAATTAACATCTAAATGTAAGGAGTTTAGACTTAAGTATTATATACTAATGAATACTTGGTTGCTTATTATTTAATTATTTATTTCAATTACTTACTTACTTACTAATTTTTACTTATTTTTTTGTTTTCTTTATAGAAAAGTTTTTTGAGTTTTCTATTTTATATTATTTTTTTATATTAAAAATTGCTGTCCCCCCCCTTGTTTTGAGAGTGAAACAGTTTTTTAATGTTTCTTTATACATAAAAAATGAGTAAAACTATACTATCAGACTATAACTATTGGATTAATACTAATCTAAAATTTATCAAATCTATGTCTAAATTTCTAAAATTAGAGTTCTTGCGAACATATTAATCCAGGCTACGTCATCTTAAACTAATAACGATCGTTATCTTAATCCAATCTATAGTTTTTTCCTAATCCACTAATGATTTCTCTACTAATGTAGGGAAATTTGTACAAACGCAGTGCGAAATGTACGTTAATCATTTTCTTAAAATTATAAGTTCTTTCTCTAAAACTAAAGAATATCTTCGGAATATGAAGAATTCATTCTAAAAACTAAAGGATTTTTCTTAACTTTACGAATATATCTAATATATACAAGAAATTGGGATGAATTAGTAGCCAGGAGGCAAATAGTAAGTTTGATTTCCTCTGACTGTTGTATTCAAATCCAATTTGACAGGCGGAGGTCGGACAAGAGTCTTCTCTGTAGTCTCTGTGTTGTCTTTTACCTCTGTCTGCTGTTGTAGAGCCTGTTCCTTCATCCTTGTTTGACTTCTCGTAACCATGGGTGTAGAATCTCTAGGACCAGTAAACAAATTGTGTGGTCTGTAGGATGGATCCTTTTTCCTGTCATCTCTGACGAATTCCATAGGGGGTGATTCTACAACAGTGGGAATGGGATGCTGGCCATCTTTTTTAGGGGTGACGGGAGATTTCTCTGGGGAATGAGTCCTTGGGGGAGATCCACCATAGGCTCCATATACTTCGCCTTCAGATGCGGATGGCTCCTGAAGAATTTCTTGAACAGGTTCACTTGTAGAAATCTCTTGCTGAATTGGGGATAAAGATGGTCTAAATTCTTTTCTCCGAACCGAAGGGTTGGAGGGAGTTCTTGGGAAGTCAACTTTGGGAGTGGAACATGCAAAATCACTGTCAGGACGCGCTCTTCCTGCAACTACATCACTGTATCTTCTTTTTTCCACAATCTCATCACTATACCTTTTTTCCTCCACGAGGTTATTGTCTCTTACGGGTTCCACCGGAGTTGTTTGTTGCACAGGGGCCTGTTGACTCCAAGAGTTGTTTCCACTCTGCGTCGGCTGAGGTGGGGGGATCGAGTAAGAGTTGTATTCTAGCTGAGTTGGTTGTGGAAGTGGAGTTGGGAAATAGCTGTGTCCGGACTGAATTCGTGGCGTTATGGGAATTTGTGGCGTTATGGGAATTTGTGGCGTTATGGGAATTTGGAAAGAATATCGGGAAGACTCTCTATCTGTCGGAGGAGGAAGATCCTCCACATCGTCTTCTTCTTCTACTTCTTCTACTTCTTCTACTTCATCGTCTTTCCTCTCGGAAGGGACTCTTGGGTCGCTTCTTGGTTGTCTTTCTTCAATTCTTTCCCTTTTTTCTTCTTTGGAGCTTAACATTTCTTCTACTGCTTGGGGATTCCATACTTCATCGTTCATAAAGTCAAACTGTGACTCAGTGATCTTTTCTGCAGGAATCACCTTAGCGTTGTCCACATGGACGGGGAATGTTCGGCCTGAGCTTAAACAGATTACCATTAATTTGTTTGCTCCTCTTAAACATCGGACAATGTATGGCCCTTCAAACTTGGAACATAACTTCGAACTTTGATGAGGCTTTTTGACAGCCCTAATGTAGACGTAGTCTCCTATTTTGAACTTTCGTTGCTTGGCTATGTTGTTGCTCCAAAGTCTTTGTGGTTTCCGCTTCTAGCTTCTCTCTTGCCAAATCTCTTATATAATCGATCCTTTCTACTATCGTGTCTACTTCATCGGAGATGAATCTCATTTTCTCTGTCTTATTTACAAACGGTGATACATAGTCCGGCATTTCATACGGGACTCTTTTTACGTAACCATGTAAAAGAAAGTGGGGAGAAGACCCTATAGATCGATTATACGCGGAATTGATAGCGATTTGGGCAAAACTCAGGTATTTATCCCAATCTCGGTGGTTTGCATTCACGTAGTGTCGCAAGAAAGATTCAATATCTGCTCTTTCTACAACACCGTTCTGGGAGGCTTTGTAAGGCAAAATCTCCACCTTCTTTATTCTCCACGCCTTACACAAGTCCTTAAATACCTGGCTCGTAAATTCAAGTGCGTTATCGGACACGAGAAGTTGGGGAGCGCTGTGTCTGCATATCACCCTCTCCTGCAGCGCTCTGGCAAATTCTTGACTCGTCCTAGTTTTACAAGGTACTAATTCGACATATCGCGTTAAAACATCGCGAAACACTAAAATGTATTTGGCTCCTGACTCTGTGCAAGCAGGTAGCTTTCCAATGCTGTCAACATGAACGCGTGAAAACGGTGTATATGGCAGGGGCCATCTGTTAATTTCTGCTGTTGGCGGTTTCGGGCCTTTGGTTCGTGCACACGACACACATTGACTACAATACTCTTTCACAAGCTTTGGTAGGAGGGGGAAAACATACTTTTCCTCCACCCTCTTTTCTGTTCTTTGTTGCCCTCCGTGCCCGCTGCCCAGCGAAGCGTGGCAGTGGTCGATCACGGAGAAGATCATACTGTCAGGAACTTGTATAACATAGGGTTTAGTTTGTGTTGCGTAGTACAGAATACCTTTGATGAATATATGTGGAAATGTTTCTGGGTTCTCTTTCGCCCATTTTACTAATTTGCCAATTCTAGGGCACTTTTCTTAC